>SNQJ01S0111959.1:0-28709 GCA_010110895.2 Picea sitchensis | reverse complement strand
CTTTAGCCTTTGAACCTTTGCTATCAATCCTTGTTTATTCAGAGAATTGTTTGGACTAGATGTGATTGCCTCCTTAGTTATCTCTTCTTAGGCTTATTTTTATTTCCTCAAACCCCTCAAAGTCTCTGTTACCAATCCTTCTGTCTCACTTACTGTTACTAACCATTCTACTTCACTCACTGTAGCTCCACAATCACTTCCTTTCTCTGGAGAACTCGAAATATCCATGGGTTCCTTCTGAAGAGACGTTATATTTGGAACTATCATCTGCTTCACCATGCTTCTGGTCGTCCTCTGTATGGGGGGAAGGGCCTCTTTAGACTTGCTGATAGGGGTAGTAATTTCCTCAAACAACTTCCTTTTCTTAATATTAACACCAGTTGTAGGCCTGGACACCTGTTTCTCCTATTTCAACTTGATTTTTATCTCGAGGCCTTGAGTTGTGAATTCTGGAGTTTGCTTCTACTAGCCAGCCTATATTTCTACCTAGAAGATTGAGGCGTAGGTTTTGGAATTTTCACCTTCTCCCTTTCGATCTTATTTTTATTTATGCTTGTCACCTTAGCAGTTTCTTTCAATTCCTTAACTAGTTTCTGGGAAGACCAAGTAACTTCAATAGTATTTTTCAATTCTTTAGGGGATTTCAGAGGGGGTTTGACAGTTGCCTCATGTAAAATCTCTTGTTGATCTGTATCCTCCTTCTTTCATTTCTTACTTTGTGATAGTTGGTCTTTAGGATGCAGGACTACGCTAGATGCTTTAAACTGTGAAGACTTTATCTTGTTTTGTAAGTTGTGGTCATGAGTCTTCTCTACTTGGCTAGATGGTTCTAATGACACCTCCATGATTGCTTCAAGAACGTTGTCTCCTAGCTCAGAGTCTTCCTTTTTATCATTTTGAATCGAGGTAGGACTTATTTTATGGGATTGGGTGGCTTTCCTCTTCCTCGATATAGTAGGTTTTTTTAATATTATGGTAGCTACGGGAGGTATTTACCCCCACGTGTGAACCTGACAAGAATATAAGACTCCAGGAAGCAAGAGAAACCCTAATGAGTTGGCTAATAAACCTAGAAGCCTTGTCGGCTCAAGAAGAAAATTTTTATTAGGCTATTAGCCTCCAAGAGAAGAAGTCGGCCAAAGTTAATAATAATATACTAAACAGACACATACCCAGAAGGAGAAGTCGGCCCCAACAAACTAGCAGGATTACTATAAATACAAGGCACCAATTCTCATTTGACAACATCTCAGAATTGCATTTTCCCAGCTGGTGCGCACTGCAGTTGCAGTTGGTGCGCAGGTTTGGAGGAGGGTTGTAGGTGCAGTTGCAGTAGCAGCTAGTTTCAGTATTGGCTTGAATATCTCTTGGCTAGGGTTTGGAACATCTGATCAGTCTTTTGTGTTGCACTATCCTTGGGGAGTGATGTGCTTCTCTTTGTTTGGCTATCTAGCCTAGGGTTTTCTTCCGGAGGAATTCTCAGTCAAGGTTAAAGTGCTCGGAGGGAGGCTTTGGCCTGTGGTTGGGTGATGAGGGTATCGTCAATGGTAAAACGAGCACACCATATTCTATATTCTAACAGGTTATGGGCCCACACCCCTTCGGTCAGCCTAAAATGTTGGAAGGAAACATAGCCGCTAGACATTGAGCTCGTTGAGGAACTGCCACTAGGGTTACTAGCAGGAGTAACTTCCAAAAGCACTGCAGCTAGGGTTACCAGCAGAAGCAGTTGCAGAAACCCTAAACCTCTTTTCGAGGAACCTTAAGTGACAAGATTAACCTAATATCTGGATATATTAGTGCACCCTAGACTAGCACATCTCCTAGTACTCTCAGAAGGACAAGATGTGAAGTTTGGATTTCTGTTCAAATCTAGGGTTTGACCAAGTCAAGGAAGCCATGACAAACTCTATGAAGTCTGAGAATAATCTAGATGGAGCTTCTAACTTCAGAGCATGGAAGAAAAGGATTGACCTCATCCTTGCTAAGAATAAAGTGTTGGACATTGTGAAAGGAAAGATCATGAAGCCAAAGTTTACATAAGGAGAAGAGAAGGAACCGCAGAACGTTGTAGCTATGGAGAAGTTCAAAGACGTTGACATCAATTCCATGAGTATCATAGTGGATTCCATAAAATACCACTTGATACCCTACATCTCCCATCTTGACTCATCGAAGAAGATGTATGATGCCCTAACAAATCTCTTCTCAGATAGAAACATTGGACAAGTTATGAGTCTGAAGAATGAGCTCTGTGACATGAATATGAATGATGACGACAACATAACATCATACTTTGTAAGGATCTCCCAGCTAAGAGATCAACTACAAGCTATTGAAGAGATCACTTTAGAAAAGGAATTGGTGAACATAGTACTTAATGGTCTTCCCAAAGACATGGGATGCATTTGCCGCAAGCATGAATACAAAGAAGGAGTACCCGACATTTGAAGAACTTTGGACTTGTTGTGCTCAAGAAGAATCAAGGATCAATGAAAAAGAGAAACCTCAAAAGAAGTACGATGATCAAGCCTTCATAGAAAGATTCAAGAACTTCAGAAACAAAAAGAGTTTGGCTCAAAGAGGAAGCCAAATCAAGAGAAAGACATTTCAGAAATACAATGCTTCAACTGTCAGAAGTATGGTCACTATAGAAATCAGTGTCCAGAGCTAAAGAAAAGAAAGAAGAAACACGAAGCATCGATTGCCGAAGAAAAGGAACTGACAAAGAAGACTAAGCAGGATGGAAAAGATTTCTTCTACTAAAAGGTAACAGCACTCTTCTTATTTTCTTGTACATATCTTGTATATCTATCTCTTGGAAGATAATGTGTTCCAAGAAGAACTATACCTATGGAAGAACAACAATATAAGAATGAATATCATTAGATATTACACATGAAAGAATGAAATATATCATGTGAAAGCTATTACAAGATAAGCTAAAATCAGAATCAATCCTGAAGAGACTTAGAAGTCAGACATCAAGAAAAATTGGAGAAAGACTGATGAAGACAACTAAGATGGAAGCATGGACTCTGTTAAGACAAGAGAGCCAATTATATATTACAGAAACTCAAGTAAGACAAGAGACAATTATATATTACTTAATACACAAGGTTGCATGGAAGCTGGAATCTTATCATATATTGTAGAAAACATAAGGATGGAGATAAGCATGGACTGGCCGACGAAGGAGCAAATTATATGCATTTACATGAAGCAAGGATTAGAGGGAGCTAATCCTATGATTCATTGAAGATGATGAAATGTATATATCCATGGTAGTAGTCATGACAAACAATACATGTTCATCTCAACTATAGAAGAAGACCCTCTTCTAAGAAAAGCCTTAAAGCAGCTTATGGTTGTCCATCCAGACCATGAAACGGCGATGAAGTTGGTAAGAAGTGGGAATCTCTAGGGAATGGAATCAATAAGAAACTTCAGTGGACCCAAGAGCTAAAGAAACATGAAGAAGAACATGAAGATTCCAAGAAAGAAGAACCTAAGAACCATTCATTGTATCAAGAATAACAAGACTAATACTTTTATAGATATGAACTCATCAAAAGTAATCAAGCGTAAGAACCGAAGTCGCGATGAAGAACAAGCAGGGCTGGAAGACTTATGAATAAAAGCATTGTAAGATCCGTAACCAAAGGTTGTCCCAGATGGAGGGAGAAGACTATGATGATATTTTTTCTCCAGACACCAGACTTATCTCTATTATCCACAACATCCATAAGTCTAATTCTACATCGGTGAATGCAAAGAATGTTCTCCTAAGAAATTGAGTAAAGATCCCATGCTAGCAATTCAAGACTTTGAGGCATACTAGAAAGATACTCATGTATGCATAAGAAGAAGACAACTGGTGGAGAACCTCCAATGCACAAAAAAAGCATGGTGAAGATTTCCTATAACATCAAGATGACTACTCGTAGATCGTGATCTCACGGGTAGGCACCACATGGATATGTTCAGTTTTCCAAATATGATATACTTTATTGTTCATATCTACAAGAAGTCTTCACAGTGTTCCAAACCAAAGTACAAGCATTACATTATCCATGATGAAGCCCATAAAGGAGAAAGTTTTCAATACATATCTCCACGATGAGCAGATAAGCATACATTTTGGCAAAGCCCATATTCAAGATGAAAGAACTTCATTACTCAAGCTAGAGCTCGAAATAACTCTATTAACCCGAAGGGAAGACTCTCCAAGCTAGAAGAAGGTGCACAAACATTTATTTTGAGATTGAAATAACTCCGCTAGGAGGAGCATTTATCTTTGTAAAAGTCCGATTGGACAAGCCTGCTCTGGAAGTGGATTGATATTTCATGACGCTGGCTATTTCCCCATTAGTTAACATGGGGAGGCAACTGACATTGATGTATCATAGACAACGAATTCTCATTATGGGGAGTGGTCTACGACAATCATTCTTCTTGACAGTCACTATGAGTAGTGGTCAAATAGAATGTTCCATTCAATGTGCGCCATTCTTCTCGGTTCGTCACCGTGAGTAGTTTCCTAAGAATTGTCCGTTGGAGGTTGATGCAGATTATTAATTAGGGCAGACTCATTGTTTCCAGGTTACACCTTGTTTGGTATTGGAAGAATGGCCCGTGGTGGGGAATGGTCCCGACACCGAGGGAAGACTCATTCTTTCCGGATACACCTTGTTTAGTGCCTGAGGAATGGCCCAAGGTGGGAGAGAGAAGTCTAGGCTCGAAGAATCGTATCGCTTTATTCTCGAGGGCGTATCATTCTTTCCAGTTACACTTTGTTTAGTGTCTAAGAAATGGCCCGTGGTGGAATAGTCCGTGACATAATTTCCTTAGGGAAGACTCATTCCCCCAGGTTACACCCTTCTTTAGTGCCTGAGGAATGTCTGCAAGGAATGGTCCAAGCATTTCTCAAGGCGCATCTATTCTCCGTGTTAATCTTTGTTTATTTCTACATCGGGTCTGCGGGAAATGGTCCGCCTCCTAAAATCGTAAAACACTCTCCCTTGTTGAGAATAAAGGCGTGAGCAGACCATTATTGATATTCTATATTGAGGGCAGACATCTCTTCTCGTGACTTCATAGATGTGAGTGGAAAGATTGACCCGTGATGATTATTATTGATGTTCTATATTGAGGGAAGACATTTTTTCCAAATCTCACAGATGAGTGAAAGATTGGCCCGTGATGATTATCATGATATTCTATAATCGAGGGCGACACTCTTTCGTGATCTCACGTGACGTGAGGCAGATTTGGCCCAATTGATTCAGCCTTTATCATAACATTGTTTCTATGCAGATGAAGACTACTGTATGCATATTCTTTCTCAGAGCATCACGTGACGCGGAAAGTGAAAGATTGGCCCGTGAAGATACGCTTTATCATAACATTGTTTCATGCGTGATGCCATTACTTTGTTATGAAGACTATATGATAGTGATGAGGACTCACTGTGGTGAAGAGGCGTTTCAACTGCTCACAAATATAATGCTGTTGATCAAGTAATTTCAGGTGTTACTTGATGTGTAGTTAACCACTGATCAGAAGTTGTGTACTGGCCATGAATAGAATAATACAGTTCTATCCTTGTTCTAATTGCCTTGAAGACTATCAATAACAGCCATTGGAGATACGACTATCCGTGATGAATGATGAAGATAGATTTTCCATATGGAAAATAGTTCAGAGCTTTTACTCTTTGTATCACCCATGGTGAGGACTTATCCGTGATCATAATCTAACTACCGATGAAGTATGTTGAAGATGATGCGCTTGATGGTGATGTAGGATGCTCATGATCTAGTCATGAAATAGTCTAGACTCCACTATATTGATGCTACCGAGTAAAATGGTATGTTTTGTGCTCAAGTCCACTGAATACCTCTCTAGCTAGAGGGAGTGTTAATATTATGGTAGTCATGGGAAGTATTTACCCTCAATGTGTGAACTTGACGAGAATAGGAGACTCTGGAAACCAAGAGAAACCCCTAATGAGTTTTCTAATAACCCTAGAAGCCTTTCGCTCAAGAAGAAAATTTATATTAGGCTATTAGACTCCAAGAGAAGAAGCTCTGGCCAAAATTAATAATAATATAATCGAACAAACACATACCTAGAAGGAGAAGTTGGCCCCAACAAACCAAGATTACTATAAATACAGGGCGCCAGTTCTTATTTTGACAGCATCTCAGAATTGCAGCTATGCAGTTTGGTGCTCACTACAGTTGCAGTCTAGTGCGAGGGTTTGGAGGAGGGTTGCAGTGTACCAATACCAGAAGCTACTTCAACATTGTCTTGAATATCTCATTAGGTCTGGAACATCTCGACGTTTTGTAGTTGTGTTATCCTTGGGGAGAGATGCGTTGATCTTTGTTTGGCTATCGAGCCTGGGGTTTGCTTCCGGAGAAATTCACAGTCAAGGTTGTTGGGTGCTCTGAGGGGAGGTTTCTATGGTTGGGTGACATGGGTATTTTCAATGGTAAAGCGAGCACACACCATCTTCTATATTCTAACAAAATTCCTTACCACGAATTTTCTCTCGCCACCACTTCCCAATGGGATGAGATGAGTTGGGCGTAATAGTGTCTTATTTTCCTCCCGATGCCTTCCTTCTATATTTATTTACCTTCTTGCTTGAACCCTCACTGTGTACTCCTGTCTCCTGCGTTTCAACAGTTTTGGATATTCTTTCTTAAGAAAAATTATGTTGGAGTAATTCCTTCCAACTACCACCTTGTGTCCTCAAAGCATGAACAACCAAAGTTTTATTAAACCATGGTGATGAAGGTTAGTCTCAGTTTTCTTGGAAACCCAATTCTCACCTCACCATATTATTTAAACTCCCATCCATTGAAGTGAGGGAAATCAATTTGTGGCCCTCCCTCGAAATACCGTGATAAATGCTTCAAATGATAAATGAAGGTTAATGCATACCCTCCTTCACAAGTGAGGAATTTATGCAAACTTATAAGCATCATCCAATATACTTCTTTGATATAGCTTCGAGGAATGCCCTTAGTCCAATCGATCTTGTGTTCTCAAGCTAAGGAATTTAATAAAGCTTCCTTTCAACAATCACCCTCTTGAAGTATTTTTATCCAACCATTGGGAGACCCACAAGAATCCTCTTACTATAGTGTTTCTATAACCTAGCTTCATGTCTCCAAACCACACTTTCTCCACTCTGTCTGTATGAAGAAAAAGAGAAATCCTCATGATGGCTTTAAACTTCTCCTAAAAATAGCACCCACCTCGTCTGCTCTATGTTTTCCTCATTAGCCCGACACATTTTTGTTGTTTCCCAGACAATTGAAAACATCGGTTCATGCCTCCTGGGTCGACCCCCGTTCTAGCTTAAACAATTCTCTCATGTGGATGAGGCATGGACAGAGGATAGATGGTTGAGTATCGGATAAACATTGCGATAGAGTATCATATGGGAAAAATATGCAAGGGATACAAAGGCACCAGATGTTTTTAGATGGTGTGACAACAACGATAAATAATGTTCATCGATGGCGCATCATCCAGAGGAGTGTTTATAAATGGAAGTGTATATTACAACGGTCACATTGATAGTCATGATGATATGGTGAGGCAAGTCAGATCCTATAACAACTTAATAACTCATGGAAAATTGACGTTAGGCTATATTCACAGATGGGTGTGGTCTTTATGTTCAGGATTCGTGAGTGTAAAATCAGCTGGGATCATTATTTGATATGCTTAGAGATGTGGTTTGTGTCACTTCATATAGTACGGGAGAGAATCAAAAGTTTATGGGGTTTATTTACCGAATAGATAGAATGAGTATGAGTTTGTTCGAGTGAGGGACATAGTGACCTTTCACTCTTGATATTCGGGGAATAAGGACATATTCTTCTTATAGAAATGTGGTCGAGTCTTTTATAAAAGTTTGTGAGAGGGAATATGTCATGACCGAGAGAAAACCAAGAAACACGCATTATTTATTCAATTTTTAATAAAATGAAAATAAATGTTGAATCTGTATGTCCTAGAGATAATAATTGAGCAACAACTTGAAACTATGATGAAAGTTACCACTCACATCAGAACCTGATCATATGAGTACCGATTACCTGAGTACCAGAATAGCTGTGTGTAGAATTTGTAATTAGTACAAGATCATCTGAGTACCGGATTACCCGAGTGCCGTATTTTTTGAGTACCAGATCACCTGTGTATAGAGTTTGTAATTAGTACCGGAATAGCGCAGGGTCCCTTCTTTAATACCGGATAGGATCCAGTACCAGATAATCACAACAAGATTATTTGGTGCAAGGGTGGCCCTTGGTACTAGATGAACATAGAGGTGAACATTGTATTCTGGTGCTTGAGAGATTTTTGACACAAATTCTAGTGGCAATGACTTGTAGGAATAGCTGGTGTTCTGTGATCAATTTCGATTGAAAAACCATGTAGTTATCAAAATTTTGTAGAGGAATAATGCAAGAGAGCTTCAGAATAGAGGGTAGAGCTCGAATGACCACTATTTGTGATTACATAACCTCTTTCTTTGAACCAAGGTGATCATATCTCCCACCGGTATTTTTTATTACAAAAATAACAATAATAACTCTAATTCCATCACTTTTCTATGGATTTTTATCAAGCCCGGATCAATTAATTCTCACCAATGTTTTCAATTTTAAAGAGTCCTAATAAACTTAAAGGAAACTCTTTATACTCTGGTTCCATGATTTTTATCGAAACCGGGCCATTCTCGCCAATCGAGCAGCTAATTCCAAGAGTTTGAAAACTTAGTTGTTTTATACTATCTCATGGATTTTTCTCGAGCACGCCCTTCTTGCTAAGAAAGCTTTCACTTTAAGAAGTCTGAAAACTTAAAGAAGACTCCATCTAGTAAATTCCCTCCTTATTTGTTTGTCTACATGGGAACATAACCAACTTTTTGTTTTGTTTTTGTTAGTTATATCATAAAAATAAAAGAAAATGTTATCTAATGACACACCTATGTACGGGGTTGAATTTCATAAAAATTGAACTTATCGGTGGTGGTTCAATAAGAGGAGAACTCCTCTTGCTTACCAATTGAATTTCGGAAGTTTGAAGAACATTTTTTGACAAAATATTCTTTTGACAGAGGCTTATGATAAACCTTCAGATGATGCCCATTTATGACAAAGGAATTCTAATATTCATCAATGGTTTTTATCTTCAATGAACCATTGTCATAAATTGTTTATATTTCATAAGGTCCCAACCATCTAGTAGACAACTTATCTTTTAAAATTTTGAATCTCCACATCATATAGAAGGGCCCAATATCTTGACTCAAAGGACTTATTTTTTATGTACTTATCATTCCATTTGGTGTTTTGTTCTTGTATCGGTGGTTCTTTGTAGAGAATCTTGTCTTATCTCATCAAGCTCATTTAATTGTAATAGCCTTGTTTTTAGCTTCATTCATATCCATCCCTAATTGCATGTTCGGGCGTTTTACCTTTCAAAATTTATGGGTAGTAGGATTACGCTTCCCATACACCAAATCATAAGGTGTATGGCATGTTTTATGTATCCAAGTTGTTCAATAGGACCATAAGGCTCAGGAAACTACTCAACCCAGTCTTTATGGTGTAACCAAACTGTCTTGGTAAGTATAACCTCTATCACTTTGTTGGTTGATTCCACTTGGCCATTGGCTTGGGGATGATAGGGAGAATACTTTTTGTGTTTAATATTGTATTGTTTGGTAAGAGCCTTAACCAAATTTGAGGTGAATTGTGTCCTTTAGTTAGTGACTATTTCCCGAGGTACCCTAAAACGAGTGAAAAATTACTCAAAGAGAAAGTCTACAACTGATTGTTCATTGGTTGAATACAAGGCCTTGGCTTCTACCCATTTTGTTACATAGTTCATGCAAACTAATATGTACTTTTTCCTACAGGACATGGGATTGATAGGTCCCACAAAATATAAGGCCCATTTTCAAAGGGTTTGATCACTACTTGGGCATGGAGTGACATTTAATTCATTTAGGTTTTCTCATTCTTTGGAAATCATCGCAGCTACCCATGTATTTATTTGCATCTTTGAAGATGGTTGGCCAATAATAGCTAGACTATAAAATCTTGTAATTTGTCCTTTTGTCGAAAATGGCCTCCATATGGGCTATCATGTAAATCTTTGAATATATCTTTCATTTAGTCTTCCATAACACATCTTCTGATTACCAAATTAGGTCTAGTTTGGTATAGGCTATCCTCATGCCACATATAATTGGCACTTTACTAAATAATTCTTTTTTTTTCTCTGGATGACATACTTTGAGGTAGCTTTCCGGTTACAAGATAGTCATTATATATGCTTACCAAGGGGTGAAGGTAGAAATGGAAAATAAATTCTCATCCCAGAAAATCATCATCTATTTGAGTACTGTTTTCACCAGATGACTAAGTCTAGACAATAAATCAAGAACCAAATTATCTCTTCCAGCTCTATCAATGATAGTGATAATGAATTCTTGTAGTAACAACAACCATCTAGTCACTCTAGCATTGTAATAGGTTTTTTCATTAGAAATATGATAGCCGAGTGGTCGCGTACAAAAACTTTGTATATTGTTATATAGTGTCTAAACTTGCTGATGGCATGTACTACCGATAAAAAATCTTTTTCTCAGGATGTATAATTTAATTTAGTAGGTGAGAGGTTCTTTCTAACAAAGTATATATGACGCCTAATTCCATTCTCTCGCCTTTGGCAAAGGCCTCTCGCTTAACCTCTCCCCAGCTTATGATCGTTTCAATTTTACCTCGAGCTCTGAGTGGCTCCTTCCATTCTCCAATCGAATCTTTATTAAAATTGACCCGTGTCTTTTTTTTTCTTTTGCTCCTTTCAAAATTTGTGTCCGATCATTCTTCACAACAGTAAATGGAAAATCTAGTTTGGGGTTTCTCATTCCCCGATGTCGCAAACCTTTTGTTCCCGATTTCCCGATCTCCTATATCCCGATATGACGCCACTGGGAACCCCTTGTTGACTTAGACACAACCAATGACCATGATCACCTACTAAACCAATGGCTCCAGACCTCCCTCGGGACTTCACAATTTCAAATGCCTAACCATTTGTCTACGATTTCCTTGATCTCTCGAATCTCGATTCGGGACAGACTTCCTTTTTCGGACTTTCCCGAAAGTCGATTATTTGCCAAGGCCCTAAAATGGACGGCCTCATCCGCTTCGTATTTTCACCATGGAGATTCTGATCCCCTGCTATGACAAGATGACATCACCGGGACCCCTAATGGAGATTTTCTGATTTGACTTCATTAATTCCAAAATGTAAGCGTTTCCTGCCTTCGTCCAGAACACCGAACCCCGTCTTATTTGGACTTCTAACACGCGTCCCAAATGGATGGGTGGTTTTGATTAAATCTCGGACTTCGTCAACTACAAATCCAAAACACTCACTTATGTGAGTTCCGATGACCAAATCGGACGGATGATCACATGACACGTGTCCTTCCTGGGATCCACGACTATGATCCTTTCACCGCTTCGGGCTTAATTCAAAGGGTCTCGAATCTGGTCTCTAAACTTCCCATATGTCGATGGTTCTCGATTCGCTTTATCCGTCCCCAACGTGATGGATGGTTCTCATTTGTAATCGAGGTTTTCACTCATGGATTTACCCAATCTCTGTCCACTGTGATTTCCTCGATATCCCTCGAACTCTCTAAGACCTCGACATCCCTAATAATCTTTCGCCTTCGTCAGCCTTTGAGAAGGTTTGAACCCGCAACTCTTGTCGACCTGGATGGCTAATGGGTAATAGGGTAGAGGATCCAATGGTCACCTATCTTTCCGAAGTTTGAACGGACAGCTTTGAACCTCCTCGCCATTTATCGATCGAATACCGACGATTTCACCAATCGTTTAATTCTCGACCGGCCCCGCCTCTTCCCTAATGATTTCATAATATACTATTGATCACTGAGAAAATCAATCACTTCAAGCATCGCCTTCTCAATAGTTCAAAGTATTTTATCCTTCTGGAGTTTTCACAACTCCGAGTCTTTAAAGAAGACTCTTGCACGCACTCTTTGCGAAAACTCCAAGCACTTGAAGTGTTGAATGATCTTTTCGCACTTTGTGTAACGCCTCGCAACAACTGCCTTCAATACCTTCTCGTGTTTCTGAAACTGGAGATTTTCCCTAGTCAAGCCCTCAGGTAACGGGCTCCTGTTTCTTCCTACACCTCTATGTGAATATGAGAACAAACACTATCCCTCCTGAGCTTAAAAGACGAATTCCTTCCTCGAATCCTTTTGTCAATACCTTTTGCAGACACTTCTAACTGCACTTCTTGCAAGAACCCTTGCTCAGATAGAGAAACAATTGAAACTCATTTTATTTACTCCTTTCCTCTCATATTTCAAACATTCTAACAAGAAATCATTCATACATAGCATACAAGCAATTGCATGACATAAAGAATAAACCATTCATAAACATAACATTTTAAAGATGTATACAATGTAGAATATAGAACACCACAGAGTCTAAATCAGCTTTGTATTAATTCATAATTTCTGTACATGGAGTCTACTACTTAGATATTTGCTTCTCTTCTATGCTCATAATCATGCTAATGCTACAATAAACAATGAGGGTGTCTATAACCCGTTTCCCTCTCTCATTCTAAACTGCCTAATCTATGCATTAAAGCTACCTAATAACATAAATTCCTTCTTTTAGTCCTTTTTAGACTCCAGAGCAAAGGTTAAGGTCTAATTACAATCTATTAGTACGCATATCCTTTTTAACTATCATATCATTTAATTTTGGTGCATCCAATCTTCAAATTTTTTAAACAATGTATCATGAGCTCAAAATTTGTTGTGCTTGCCCCATGTTCTCTTGATGTTGACTATACCCCTGCGATCATTATAGTATGAATTTTCCCTTCCCTTTGTCCCAATATAGCTCCCAAAGAAGTATTCTTAGGCATCTATGCAAATATGGAAATGAAGAGACCGCTAACTTCAAACTGCAATTGATAGTTTGTTTTACGATTTCAAAGTAGATTTTATGGCATTGCTCATTCCAATAGACCAACATTTTTGTCGAGGTTTGAATAATGGGGTAGCTAGGTTTGTAAAATTTGAATAAACCTCCTATAGTTGCTTTCTATGCCCTAAGAAACTTCTGATTTCCTTTTTGTGAGCTAGGGATCTTGATTTGGGAAATATCAAATAATCTTGAAGGGTCCACTCTTTTTCCTCGTGACTGGAGATGTGGTGACCTGTATCAATTCTTCAAGGACAACATTCTCATATTTTTTCGTGGACTGAAAGTGAAAGGTTTGTCTTTACACTCTAACCGGGGCATCTTCCAAATTATCCAATGCCTATTGGAAATTATCCCCATATACCAAGTGAAATCATCTATGTAGACTTCCACACAATCATTGGTTAAATCAAAGAAAATAGCCAAGACAACTCTCTGAAAGGTAGTAGTGGCATTACATAACCCAAAGGGGAGAACCCAATAGGCATAGGCCCCCCAAGGACAGGTGAATGTTGTCTTATCTTGATCTTCCTGGGTGAAATTTGGATTTGATTGTAACCACTAAACTCATCCAAGAAAGAAAATGTCTCTTCCTGCACAGTGTCTACATTCGATTTATGAAAGGCAAATGAAAGTAGTCTCTATAGGTGGCCTTGTTTAATTATCAAAAGTCCACACAAATCCTCCATTTCCCATTTTTTCTTGGTACAATAACCAATGGGAATCTTACCTGATATCCTGATAGGGTAAATGAAATTGGGTTGTAGGAGTTTTTGGGAGTTCTTTTCTTTTGCTTCATATCTTTCAAGGATGGATCTGCTCTTCTTTTGGGGATTCTTGGACAGCCTTTGGATCTGACGTTAGTGAAATATGATACATAAGGTGTTTGGCATCCCTTTCATGTCGAAAATCTCCATGCAAAAGTTAATTCCATTGTTCCTTGAATCATTTGTATCAACTTTGTTGTTGATCTCCGTTTCTAGGATAAGCATTTTGATATATATGACTTTCCTGTATCCATTTCAACATCTTGAATAGTTGATTCTTTCCCCTTCTCTATTTGTGAAACAATGGTTGTTGTAGTAGTGGGAAGATGCCAAATTTCTTGAAATTCAAGGTTAAATATGTATGTGTAGTTAGGGAAATATTGAGGATAATCGATGCATGCCGAAATGTACCAAGAATAGATTCTAAGATTTGTTTTTTCAGCTTTCCTTGTACTTCTTTTACTTGTTCAAGTGTCAAGGGATGAGAGCACAATCCTCCTCCCTCATAGATTCTCCAACCAGAGGGGAACTTCAGTGGCTGGTTGGGCTGGAGGAAAGAGGATAAGTTTTTTTACTTTGAGTTCCATTGGAGATTGTCATTTCTCTAGATCGACAACTGATGAATGCATCGGTAGTGGCCAACCAAGGTTGGTTGAGTACTACTGGATGTCCTAGTTTGGGGGATTTGGTATGAATTACTAAGAAATCCACATGGTATTCCCAAGAGGCCAATGTAATATATATATCATCTAAAAATCCCTTTAGTAGATGACATTTGTTTGCAAGCTCCACAGAAGTTTTTGTTCGCCTTAGGTGATCTAGTTGCAGTGTTTTTATAGTGTTTACCGACATCACATTTATTGTTGCCCCTAGATCAATCAACGTGTTAGCTAAGTCAACACCATTGATTTCTATGGTTACCATTGGGTTCCCTGGATTACTATACTTAGATGGAATTTCTATTATAAACTCTGATAACTTCCCTACCACCCGTATGACAGGGGGTTCTTTCCTCTTTCTCCCTGGATTTTTTAATGCAAAGTTCCCTTAAAATTTTATCATATATAGGTATGTCTTTAATGGCCTAGTAGTGGGATCTTTACACATATGTTCTAGAGTTCAATCTCTAGATTACATTGTAGAGGTTCCTCAGTTTTCTTTACGAGCAACCTTTCTGTGTAAGGGGGATTCATTTTATGGGGTGTTTCTACTGTGAAGGAGTTGGGAGAAGGAATTTCTTATTGTACAAGGGTATTTCTTTCTTCATTTAATTGAACAACCATTTGTTCTTCTCTTTGAAACGTTTGATTATCTATTTTTCTTCTGATTTGTTTGATTTCATTCTACTTGTTCTTCTTGGCTGACCATAGTGGGATTTGTTTTGTTTACAACCCTCCTAATTCCTAATTCCCATTAAATGGAGCTGGTGCTATTACATATGTAGGAAGGTTTGTAACTAAAACATTTTGTATAGGTTGTGTCAATCTATTATTTGGATTATGGATAGGTTGTGCAAGAATAGGAGTAGGCCGAGGAGGATTTTGGATGGGTGCATCTTGAATTGGTTGCTTCATATTTGGATTCATGGGTACTACAAGTGGTTGTTGTAGTTGTGGAGGTGGAAGAAGAGAAAGAAGATTAAATCCTGGAAGTAGATGGGAAATGTTTGAAGGGTATTGTGGATAGGCGGGAAAATTTGTTGGTTCAAAGGGGACATTCCCATATACAGATCCTCTCCACCTCATACAAGATTGGCCTAGGCCAACCACTAAGAGTAAGTGATATGGGGGCTACCCATCACGCTAGGGTCATGGTAGTTGGGTCTCAAGAACATGGTTTGTTGTCTCATGGTCTCCCTACTCTGGCAGGATGTTTTTAGGGTTCCTCTCCTCCCCCTAACATGGCCTTGAGTCCGTAGAGAAGCAATTGTTAGGGATGGTCCTCACAGAGACCACAGATTCTTCAATAGAATTAAGGCATTCCTTTCCAGGGTGCTTCCTCCTATACTAATGACAAAAAAATGCTATTACAACATTTTTCTTCCTCTCTGTTTTCTTTTAATTTTCATGGTATCCATTTGGGAACTCATGGTGTTTAGGATATTTGTTTTGAAAGTTTCTTTAACATATTTCCTAGCTCAATCCTTGTGACACCTTTGGATGTGGGTTTAACAATTCTGTTTGTAGGGTCCCTTATATTTTTCCCCGTTTTAGCTTGACTGTGTGAGTATCTTTTACAATACTCTATTATGTATGCAAATGTATTTTGGTACACATATCCCAAAACTCATGAGAGGTTTGGCAACTTCAAATTGCACTCATCCCCTACACCCCTTTAGAAAGACATTCTTAACTATAGTTGTATCTAAGGAAAACTGCTTGGTTTTTTGGTAGTTGTATAAGAACCTCTCTAGGTAATCTCCTAAGCTTTCCTCCTTAGACTGTTGCATTTTAATATAATTATCTTTAGAATCCCAGGGTCGCCACAGACATTGGTGGTTTCTGAGTAAGGCATTCCTTCATACCATCCCAATACAAAATGGTGTGTTCCCCTAAACTCATGAACCACCTTAGTGTCGAATATTTTAGTGTAGTTAAAAGTTTTATTTTTTATGATTATCTCAAACTTATAGCTCTCACACAATATGTCAACTAAAATAGAATGTGTCGTGGTCTTTATTCTATTGCTACCTTTGGAATGAGAAGTGAAGATAATGAATGTTCTTCAGAAGCAACGCTCAGTGATATCTAGTATGGGAACCAAAATGTCTCTGCCTATTGAAGAAGCCTCTTTCCGCCATGTCTCTCTAAAAACTTTGTAGGGGGTGTGGCAGGTCTTCCACCTGGGGAGTGATGAGTTCCACCCATTACACACTATATCTCTAGATGTTCCGCTACTCTTAGGCCTTCCAACAACAGCCAACCCTTTCATTACTACCCCTTTTTCCATCTTCTCTTTTTGATGGGGTTGCCAGTGATTCCTCTCTTTCTTGATGTCTTATGTCTTCAATATGAACAATGGATTTAGATTTAGTGCCCTTTATTGTTGTTGCAATTGCTTCCTTTGAGCTTTCTCCTTTGAGAATTTTTCCTACATGAATTTTACATGAATTATGTATACCTGGGTTGTTTTTCTATCTTTTCTCAGATTTTGTGAGAAATAAATATATTTATTATCCCATACCTACCATAAAAAGAAATGTCGAAATAAATGAAAACACAAATTCCTACCTTATTTAAAGGCTGTAGAGACAATCCTAATTTTGGAGCAACCCACCAAAGTGGATGCGTGTTCTCTTCCCTCACATCTTACTGTATTCTCTCCACCCCATTTGTCTTAAATCCAATCTAATAATCTATCAAACCAATAAAAAATCAAAAGGCTACCGACATCGCTTACAACTCCCACAAACGCACGCCCAAATGTTGGTGTATAAACATGTTCAATATATATCTTTACACTCATTTAAATGTCAACCGGGATTCATAATCAAATAGTTGTTATACTATATGTGTCGAGAATAGGTAACCTACTTAAGTTTGTTGTTGTGTATAGGGAAATACTAATAACATAAAAGACTGTTTCAAAAATTTCTAAATACTTCAAACACATTTTGAACTTAGAAGAGAAAGTTGATAATGAAACTTAAACAAACAACCAATCAAAGAGATTCTATCCTAGAGAGACAAGTCTGTTCATTTAAGGCTCATGAACTAAAGGGATGGACTTAAGAAGCTTGTCTCATGTAGAAATCAAAATAGTAAATAACAATCAAGTCCAATCACTCTTGAAATAAACACCCGAAGCTCATGTAATTCAAACAAACCAACACAAGAAATATTCAGTATAACTCAGAGACTTCATTACATAGCATGAATATGAGGTATAAAGTCTTTTGGTTCCTTGATATATTAAATCTACTGCAATCTTAAACTCAAGATATCAGTTCCATGCTTCAAATAATTAAATGTCCATATCCGTTTATGTTAATGAAATATCTATTTGATCTAGCACTTGATTATTCACACCAATCCAAAAACGATTAACCCAATGCTGAACTTTGAAAATAAATTAAAGATCATTAACACAATAATACACTATTGTAAAATATTCACACAAACACACACATAATGTATAAAGTGGGAGGTTTTTGACTTTAGTTGGGGTAGGGTCTCGACTTAACCAACAAGGAAGCTCTTAAGAAAATAATAGACTAAATTTTTTCACTCACATTCAGGAATTGACATAAAAGATCTTTTGCATTAATTCAACTAGTAAATTGGATCAACATTTCTTTTACTTCATACATAAAATGATATGTATCGTCTGGTTCTGATAGCATACTTCATTACATTCCTTATTATCCACACACGATATCACCTATACAACATTCCTTATATAAGGTAAGTTGATACTATCAATATCTATAGATAAGCATTAAACTGTTTGAGAGATTTTACAATTGATAATTACATCGGTTCTTTTGACTCATCCCTATGACAAGAAGTGATGAGTGATGGAGTCTCTCAGAATCTAGAAACTAATTTGGGAGCTAGTGTTCAACTTCCTTCTCAAATATTCACTATCATGGACTAACTAATCAGGCATTCTGGAAATAGAGGCTTTGGTATCGAATACACATACGTCACAAATCAAGTACTGGAATGGGCACGGAGCAGATAGTACCATAATAGCGCATGACTTGGTACTTAACGCATTTGGAGTATTGTTCTCATCAAAACCCATATCATCAGAATGGATTTGGTAATGATCGGCATCCATGACCTGTAGCACTGAATGAAGCAGCATCAGATAGCTACCTATAAGTCAAAACCCCTAGACTATACAAAAATAAACACTTTAATCAAATTATTTCAATAAAGTTAAACAAGCATTCTTCAAATCATCAATTACCATTTGTGAACATGAAAAAGGTTATTAGGTATGTGTTTTGAGAGGAAATAGTCAAATATAGGCTTATAACATAGGCAAAAGGCTCTGACATAAGGTAATATAGGGTATTATACATGTCAAAATAGGGACTCAACACCCATGTATCTTACAAATCTCACACCATATCCCCATTAAAAAGGGTTTTGTACTCTTGGTTTCCTATACTACAGTTGACATTCATTATCGGTCCTTGTTCCACATGGTACACCAAATAACTTACATTCTTTCTTTCCTTTGCCCTAGTTTAGTATGAAATGTAAGGTTCTTCTTCTGTGTCCTCCTTTAGCTCTTTGTGCCAGGCTCTCGAGATTCTTCCCCGATTTTGAAACTGTAACAATGGATATTTAAAATTTGGTAATGATGAATTCACAAAGAGATGTCTATATTGCATCTTAGGCATGACATAATTCAACTTAAACTTCAACCTTTTGAACCTCTGATAAATATCCCAAACAAATCCATTTGTTTTCTATCTTATTTCGATAATTTCATTCATGTACTGATATTATGAACTATGGTTTTGAAATTCATTTATTAGTATCTTCTTGACATCTACAATTGTCCTTGTTGTTTCTCATGGATTGTTTACATCTAGACTCATATACCGCCTAGTGTGGAGACTCTGATAGCTTAACCAGTGCTCTTTTGTATCATCATCTATTATTTTATTTGCTTCCCAGATCTTCTCAGATATGAATAAATTATTGTATCCCCAAAATGCCTCTCCCCAAAATTTTGCTAACATAATGGTGGGATCGTGTCCTTCCATCTGAACTATGATGAACTACTTTAACAAGTGTATGTATTTGATCACTACTTTGAACTGGCTCCTCCAATTTGCTTCTCCTTGTTTGATGTACTCAATGCTTTTCTTCCATCAAATCTCAGCTATTCAAATGGTGGTATGCTATTTCCTGGCCTATTAGTCACACATGTTTTTTATGGGTTCCACACTAACACCGACATGGATTGGAGTTCTTCCTTCTATTCCTACCCTTGGACCACCTTCCTTCCTTTCATATGTTTCACATAGTATTTCAATATTCTCCACAACTCGTAGATCCTCTAACAATTTTCTTCATCACTTTCCAAGCCCTCTCTATAAACTATGGCTCTCTTCTTATTATTCATCTTATATTGGTTCTGCAATCCACTACGCATATTTCCTTCCATGATATTATTTATCTGATATTCCTCCATCATGATTGGCTCCATGGCCTCCTTCTTCTTTTCCTTTATCCATATCTTCCTCCATTTTTCCACATCTTATCAGTGATTCCCCACTTCGCCCATCCATGTAGGGAAGTTTAGTTGTTTGATTCCATCGTCATCACACCGTTGTTATACAATAAAATATTGATTGAAGTATACAATGATCTGATATACCTACCTTTAGGTCCTTTTAGGAAATCCTTCGCTATTGTGCCATAATAATTCACCGTGTCTACTGCCAATTCTGTAATAAACCATGCAACAATATTATCTAACCGAAAACCTAATGTGTGCATGAATTTTTTGTTAACTTTTTGTAACTGTACGATCTCCACAGGATTCCACTCCAGTTGTTTGATTCTATTTGTAGGGTGGTTGTGTTTTAGCCTCAATAGCCACTCCTACAACACATGTGGGAAATCACATAAAAATACCTCAAAATACCTTATGCAAGTCTCTAAACACGTACTTGTCTAAATATTTTCACGTTGTTAACTTAGGGTTTATGTTATCTTTCTGTGAGAACTCAAGCTCCTTTGTTTTCAACCATATTTTGATCTCCACCTTTGTTGGATTCCACAGTCTGAAAATTCCCTTTTTATATCTTCATTCTCATCATGTGTCTACTATAGATCCCATTCACTCAATTCCATGTAGTTCCAGCCGAAAATGGAACCATTTAATTCTCCTCTCTTCCTACTTCTTAGTCAGACCCAAGTTCAGATCTTATTAGGGTTCCAAAAAAACCCCTCTAAAACTATCGATCATCATGGTAACCTAGAAGGAAACACATAACATGGGTTTTACTGTAGAGACTCACCTGAGATAGTATTATGGGTGACTACAAATCTCAAGTGCTTGCAGTCCAAGGAAGAGTGGGGATCTAGGATTCTAATCTATTTTCCCCATACATTCAACATATTTAAATCCATTCATGTTCTTAACATCCATTCATATATTAGTTTACACATGCATTCTAATAGATTTATTGATTTATCCATTCATCCATTCATCATATAAATAATGACAGAAGGTAAATCAATAATAAAAAACATGCATAACATAGGTTTTACCATGGTTCACCACCTCCTGGGCTATGTCCACAAAGATGTTTCTTTTTAGGATCTTTTATTAAGCCTAGTGCAAAATATGGCATTGAGCACACTACATCTCTGATCATACAATCATAAAATAGGTTCCACAACCTTGTAATAACCTTATTTTCTCCAGCTTGTAATTAATCATTAATTATGATTACCATGATATGGCATGGGAACGATGTAAATGTATTTTTTTTATATTTCCAATGACTGACTATGGGGGTAAAGCCTTGAAGTACTGACCATGATATCACTAGGGGAAAAAATGGGAAAAATATAAGAGAGGGTTCATTATGTCAAAAGACCCAAAATTTCCCCTTGTTGGGAATATAAACCCCTTTGGATCCCAACGGGATGAATTAGTTAATGAAGGAAGGAATGGTGGTTGAATAATCAACCACCCCCATTAATAGAAGCATGGTATGGCTGAGGATACAATAGGTTGTCATCTCAAAGTACCATCGAGTCCTACAAACCCAGGTTGACCTGAGTTTCCTTCTGATAGAAGGAACAGGATAAGTCGAGAACCATCCTAGGAAAGGAGGTAGAAAAAGATACATGCATAGACACTTCAGAGAGAGGCATGCATGGGAGGCTCTATAGAGAGAAGGAGAGACACCAAACAAGAGTGTATGCACAGAGGGGAATGCATGACTAGGATATGCAGAAGAAAAGAGGAAGGTCATGAGCTTGATGTTGAGGAATCATTTGATGAACCTCGTAGGGATGCTCTGATAGAGAAATGATATTTGAGTAATGGAATAAATTTCCATATTGAAATCTTGGCTTGGCATAGGGGTGGCCAGAGCACTAAGATTGAATGCCTATGAGCCTATAGTTGGGTGTAAATGAGCACACCCATAGTCAGTTAGTTGGATACATTTTGTAATAAATAAGTACTCTCATACCCTACAAAATTGAACTGTGACAATAAAAAAAAGTTAGATATCCTATGAATGTTTCAGGGATGTCCATGTTTTCTTGATGGTTAGACTGTGTTCCTTTATCTTTTTCTTAATTGTGTATTTATGAAATTTAGGGACCCATATGGTCGAATATGATTTGTATACATAAATACTAGAACCTCCTGAAGTGGCTCAAATCAAAGGAAAGGATCTTTTATTTTTCTAACCATAGGCCCAATACTCATATGCACATATTTACCATTCCAGTCGTTTGGATATCCTAATAAAGGGGTATGCTAATCTCATGATTTATAACGCTCGTGGGATGTAATCGAGAGTCGTATCCTTCAAATATTTCACCTGTGTGATCAAGGGCTTGTGCCCATGGCCTTATCAAATTCCCAGCCAAGAGTTAAGCGTGTATCCTACAAGGATTTTTGAAGGACCCATATGAATAAGGTTTGGTAACCTTGCACTAGCCCAAATGGTGATAAGTTATTATTATCTTTTGAGCTACGGTAGTTCAAAACTCAGAAATGTCACAACTTCACTAACCCAAAACCCTAAATGTCAGAGTGGTGAAACGTTGTGAGTCATTGATCTAGGGAGTCTGATGGAGACCCTTCTTAACCATCTGATCAACGAGTGGAGGGTTTCGTGTATGGTACTTCGACGAAGTCCCACTTCGGGAGAATGGAGTTGTTGTAGCATGAAAATATCCAAATTTTAGAGTCACGAATTAACGAGAGCCATCGATCTAGAGGAGCTTCAGGACAAATCATGACTGTCTGATCTAGATGGTGGTTAGCTCAGCGCTGACCTACTCCAGAAGAAAACTGGAGAATACACGACCAAACCACCAAAGGCCGAAGTGACTAAGTGATGGGGACTATTGATTTGAGGATACATTGGGTCCCTCTCTAATCGTTGGATCTAATCCATGGTCAATTCATCTTTGACCTACTCTGGGAGTAAGGAGATGATTACACCATGAAACCCCCTAACTTCCAAGTCGTGAAGCAATGAAGAGTGTAGATGATGAGGTCTATATGGATGCATATTGGCCATGATATTAGAGGGTTTGGAAGGCTATCAATACGAGGTGATGTGGCATGGTGATGTCACTCAAGATGACATGGACCCACAGTTGGCATTCCATGTGTCACTTGTATTTGCACGTATTGCACACCCTATGTGCCCATTAACATGTGTCACCCTATGAAGGGGCCACGTGTCATCATTTCCTCATCTGCATATCACACCTGACACTCACTACTTGGTCCATCTGGTAGGAGGAGCATAAGGGACCCAATTGTATTTTCCCTTGTATCCAGTACAAATCCACATGTGAAAGTGGGTCCCTCGGGAGTCTGAGACTTCAATACATTGGAGGTTTAGAGCGTGGTGTTGAGGATAAGTTAAAAGGGATGAAACTACGTGGAATTGTTTCATAAGTTCAGGGGATAGGAGCTCTGGAAGAGTTAGGGTGTAGTGTTGTTTAAAGACTAAAGGGATGAAAGTTGAGGCCATGTGGAAAGCTTACGGGACTTCAGGAGTTTAAAACTCCAGGGGGTTTCATGTGTAGATAGAAAAGGGATGGTCAGTGTCGAAGCCCCGAACGTCGAATTATCCTTAAGTATATGCATTAACATGGAGGGAGATCCTCCATTGGTTTATTTGTGGATGGAATTTCTCCATAGGTTTAGGAGCACTGGAAGCTCTAGGATTTTAGATAACTCAGGATGATACGTATGAGCCGGATCCATGTAGAATCCACGCGACCCTTGACCAATAAGTTCCCAAAGGACTGTGGAAGGGAATTTATTCCAATCTCGAGATCAATTTTGAGCATGAAGACAGTGGTTGGAAAGCTCTGAATGCATAGAACATGATGGAGATCTCGGAAAGAGGATGGGACATGGTTTAGGAAAATTAAATTATGATTCCCCATCCATAGAAAGGGTACTCAATGGTCAGGTGTGTTATAAATTTGTTTCAGAGAATGGAAACAACACTTTTCCTTCTTGGGCTCATGCACGAGTCGTATAAAAATAATAATATTGGAGGACTTTAAGGTGTGACACCCTATCTTACCCATTCCTAATAGGCTAATTTAACTCTCTACCAAAGAGAGGGATGAAAATTTCTACTGTTGATAGATTTTTTGGAATATATATGCACTGTAGACATAGGTGAAATGATTGGTGCATAAGGATATGATAGAATGCATGTGGAAAAATATTAAACATGAAAATTAGGAATGTTATAACCTATGGTGGGTTGTAAGGTATGGTCTACTAGAGGACCTTTTATATTAGGATGACCTTATGATAGAAGGAGTTAACAACAAGAATTAAAAGTTGATAATGTTGCGGCCTATTTCCTTAATACGATCAGATTGTAAGGATTTATGAGAGACCGCTGTAAGATATGATTAAGGAGGTGTCAAACACCTTTGGATGACCAGTGGATCATATTGACATATAGAGGTGTATGGTATCCATATTGATATGGCTTGGTATACTCAGATAGCTATAAGAGGGAGCTTAGAAAGAGATTCCCTTGTAAAGATCAGTTGACCAAGAGTGAATTTAGGCATGAAGAAGAGACTAGAAGTGGTTATCTTACTTCCTTGAGTGACACAATAAGTACCCATCTGAATTATGAATTATGGAAGGTTTTTAGAGTAGAAAGGAAAAAGGTGACCCTTATTTGTTATTTCCATGTAGAAGGGGAAACATAAGTATGAATTATGACAATGAGACTAGTCATATGAGTGAATATAATCTGTCACCAAAGAACACTAATATTAAAACTAAAATATCAATGTAAAAGGGGTGCAAGAGATGCACCTACATATATGTGCATACATGCTTAAAAGAATAATATGAATGAAAGCCCTCAATTGAGAGGGAAGTTCTTTGTTGAGTGTCTCTATGAGGCTTGTCATAAGGATGGTAGAAATATCCTTTGGAGGAGGATATTGAAGTATGATATGTCCATGTGCATATATGACATGGAAAGGTTGCAAGTAATGAGCTTGCATGATAAATGTTTGGCTATGTTTGTATATGTTTGAGTACATGGATTTAATGCATTATGAGGCTTCTTGACATAAATACTAATATTAATACCATTTAGGTATCAATGATAATAAAGGTGCAAGTGATGCATGTGTATGATGTATGAATATATGCATACAAAATGACCAATATGACTACCTTGATACATGGATACCATGGAACAATGTGAGGTAAGAATTTCAGTTGCCAAAGTTTAATGAATACCATGGATGCATGGTCGACTCCATTCTGAAGAGTCATGAAAGTTATTTTTTGAATTATAGATTGAGGGGAATGTGTTCCATTCCATTAGGAAAGACTAATATAAATAGATGAAAGAGTAAGGGAGCAAGGAGGATCTATTGTTATGATAAGAGGCAAATGATTATGCCTTTCAAGAGCACATGAGAATGACTATGAACAATAATGAGCCAAATTATTTTAATAAAAATATGTATGTGAGTTGTAGGATATACCTATGGAAGCTACACATAGGCTTATGATTATGCATATGGTTAAGTACATCCTGTATGTAAGTAACACAACTAGAATATGTGTGGATACATAATTTGGATGCATGACAAAGGTACATGTTTATATTCCTTATGGAATATTTGGTAAATAGATAAAGTTAAATCAAGGTTGAGGCCAACATAGGTAGTGATGGATATGAAATATGGAAGTTGCATGGTGAAGGGGTTTCCTATGGAGGAACTGTGTGAGGACTATGTTAGGAGGACAAAGTCATAACCTTAAAGACTGTTGAGAATTAAGCAGTGAGCTACAATATATATATATATATATATATATACACACACATGTATATAAGAATCCTAGATTACATTTTGAAAACATCGTGTATGGATAGAAGACTAATAAAGGAATGTTGACCATTCTAACTAAATAAAAATATAATGTGCAAGATGCACATGTTCATAATCCTTTATGAACAAAACATTTTCTATTAAAACGTGTTGATGTATCCAAAAAGGTTAGGGTGAGGCCTAACCAAGGATGCTCAAGTAAAAAAGAAGGAAGAACCAAACAACGAGTAAATTGCAAAAGAAAAGAAATGGAAAAAGGAGGAACACTTTTCCCACCCTAAGAACTTTGAATTTCTTACAAAGTTGTAGGTCTTAGATGAGTAGCTATGAAGAACAAGTATAGCTGGAAGAGGGAGAATGAATAAATGAGTATGTTTGACTGAGTTGGCTTGGTTGAAACCATGTATGAAAAGGGAAGAGAGGTCTTAGAAATAACTCAGTCGGGTTGAAAGTCCCAGGCTATGTAGAAGGAGTTGGAAAGAGGGAAGAACCCTTAACTCTTTTCTTGTTGAGTATTATTTTTTTCTTTGGGATGGGAAATATGGTATGCTGATGAAAGTAAATGTTTTGAAACCATAATGAGGATTGTATTACTACGGAAATAGTTGAGAACTATTTGTATTGCATTCATGAAAACATTAAGAATAATGTGATGAAGTGCATAGATATATGCTAGGAAAAATCTAAAAACTATTTTATTGGATTAAAAGCTATGATACTTTCACTTTTATATTTACATGAAGACTAATATAATTATGATGTATGTCATGTGTAGAGAGAAATTGGAACTATTGAGAGAGACAATTGCCAATCATGGAAAACTTCAAGTAGAGGATGGCTATAAGCAAGTTGTTGTGGAAATATTGTTGAAGGGACTTTAGAAGTCCCCAGGCAGCACCATTGATAAGGTAATATCAGAGAGGGTGTCGAAAACAAAAACATGTATAAAAAAAGGTGTTCATGCCTATGTGGCACAAGGTATGAAGGGATTGGGTAAGAATCCCTTCTAAAATGTTTTATTGTCTTAATGTTATGCATGAAATTTTGAAAGGCAGTTGTATGCCATGGATACCCAAGTAGGGTATGATTTAGGAAGGAAAACCTGAATGATTGAGGTGTGAACTTATGGAAGCAAAGACTGATTATATGATGCAGGAGCATCTGAACCAAATGATCACTTTTGACTCAAAAGGTCAAAAACCTTTACTAAGGGAGTTTTTTCCCTAATTGTTCATTTTGTTATGCAATAAATCTCTTGAATACCTCTAGAACGAATCAAGAAGCTTAGTGGTTACAATTTTGGTTTGTTTTCAATTATAAACGATGAGAGAAATTATAGGGATTAGGAGTGATGATTTTGTTACAATAGTTGAGGCTCAATAGAGCTTAAATTTGATGAGTATTGAAATAGAGGGGGTGGTTAGAGAGTAATCATTGGAGAGAATCTAGAGGAGAGCTAAAGATCCAGCCTATAGAGCTAAAGATCAATGGCCATGATTAAAAGAGCCAAAAGAGCGATTTTCATATTGGAGAGATTGAAATATTCGATAAAGAGTGAGTAGCTTGGGGTTCCACAATCACTGTGAACTGTCAATTTGTGAACGATTGGTGGGTGAACTTGCAAGGAAACAATGTGTTAATTCTATGTAAATTGGTACTATGCTCTGGTTGTGTGAGTGATTTTCAAGTCCGATTTTGAATTCTGTAGGCATTTGAGAAGGATCTGGTAGGGTTTAACTTCAACCTTGCATCATGGTAACCCTTGAAAGAATTCATGAACTGATATGTCTGCACTGACCAATCAAGGAATGATTGGAAACAAAAGTGCTCATATATAACATGTTGATTTAATGCACTGAGAAAATTCATGTGGTAAAATAATGGGGCATATATAGGGCTTCCCATTATGGAAGAAGTATCCTCTAGTACTCTACAGAGTTGTATGATTGGTAAGGAGAGAAATTAGGTCACCCTAAATGTTGGTACCCTGATTATCGGTAAGGAAAGGAATGCTTAAAGGAATTGATGTGAAACTTTCAATTTCAGGAGTGATGATTTGAGGATGTGGTGGATTCATATCAGAAAATATGGTTCTACTATAATAATAAATATGGACAAAGAATCCATATGGTAATATGTGTGTTGAGTTCCAACACTCCTTGCAAAAAGTGTGTGACATGAAATATAATAATTTAAAACCAATGTAAGGGTACATTGGGTATGTATGTGGTCATGGAGATTGGCACACTCATTAAAGTTATTGGATATTAGAATTGCATTTGGAAATATTTAGTATGTTGAAAATATGCATAGATAAATATTGATATTTTATTTTTTCTTTGTATCCTTGAATAAATGAGAATAACTTGGACTGTTAGTATGCATAGTTTTTAAAATATAAAGTGCATGAAAAATAACAATCTGTTTGGCTAAGGAATGTGGAACTTATAGGGATAAAAGGGTCTTTGGTATGGCAGTATTGTAAGTCCATAAGGGAGACCAATTACCCGCTAAGCCAAACTACTATGGGAAGAAAAATCCCATACTTGTGAATATGGTTCCTATGTGGAACAAATCTGAAAAACAAAATGTGAAATTTGGAAATATGTGGGTGACATATTTGCAAGAAAATTTTGAATTTGAAATTGATGATTAATTGTGTATACCTATGATATAGGTGAGATGAAAAAAAATTGTCTTCAGAGGACATGTTAAGGATGTCAATATGGGAAGCATGAAAACATATATTGATTGGAACATGAGAACCCTGTGGCAAGCCATGATCACCTAGAATATGTTGTGTTGTGTTAACA
>SNQJ01S0111958.1:0-28709 GCA_010110895.2 Picea sitchensis | reverse complement strand
TCATTCTAATCTGATGATACCCTGAACATAGATCCAAATTTGTGAAATAGATTGATCCATGTAGTTCATCTAACAATTCATCAATGACAAGAATGGGAAATGTATCTTTAATAGTGATCTTGTTGAGCTCTCTATAATATGGACACATACGCCATGAGCCATCTTTCTTGAATACCATTACCACTAGTACAAATTAAGAACTTTGGCTAGGTCTAATAATGTCATCCTCTAGCATTTCTTCAACCATGCGCTCAATTTCACTCTTTTGGGCATAAGGGTATTTGTATGGCCCAATGTTAGGAGGAACACTCCCAAGAATTACGTGAATATCATGATCATGATTTCAAGTGGGTGGAAGACCTTTGGGAACATCTTCAAATACTTTGGAATGATTATCAATGATCCCTTGGAGATCTATGGGAATAGATGGCTTATATATTTGAACATCTAGTGAGCATAGTTGTGCAATTACACCTTGATGCCCCTTTTTCAATAATGTTTTCATGCCATTGGAGCTTATCACCTTACTGGGTTTCCCTGTGCTATCTCTTAACTCAATTTCTTTTCCTTCCAATGAAAATTTCATGAAAAGTTCACGAAAATTAAAAGCCACTATTTCTAATGAATGTAACCATTGGATTCCTAGTACAAAATCAACACCACCCATGGTACAACAATCATTGGACTATTCATAACATATTCCCCCATAGTAAGATTGATCTTATTGCATTTTCCTAAGCAATTGATATTTCCTCCATCTGCAATCATTACTTGAAACTCTAGTGCTAGATATACAAAGCAATTGAGAGCTTTGGCTAATTTATAGTGAATGAAATTATGAGTACTACGAGAATCAATTAGGACTATTACCTATTTGTTTTTTATATATCCTTCGATCTTGAGGGTTTGAGGAGTGCTAATTCTAGCCAATGCATTACACGATATCGTGGGAGTCAACTCTTCAGAAGAAATCGTGTCTACATTTTCATCTTGAGATGGTTCTTGTTCTTGTTCTTGTTCTTGTTCTTTTCACAATATATGCAGAATAATTTCTTCTCACCACACTTATGTCCCTTACTGTACTTGCTGTCACAATTAAAGGATAAACATTTTTCTTTTCTTTCCTCCAATTGTTGAGGTGTCAACCTTGTAGGTTGAGGTGTTTTAGAAGAAGGAAATTTATTCTGTCGATAGATGTTAGGAGTGGTCCTTCTAGTAGCCATAGCCATATTTTTACTTTCAACATTTCTTGCCACACTAAATTCATTCTCCAATGATTTGGGTTCCCAAAGATGAACCTCATGTTGAATGTTATCCATAAAAGTTCCTATGAATACATCAATCAAGTGCTCATCTGGAATATCTGTTACCTTTATATTCAATCTTTGGAAGTTCTCAATGTCCTCTGTAACTGAACCCTTTTGCTTGAGATTTATCAATTGGCTAAAGAAGGTATTGCTCCTTATATCCTCATAGTGTGCTATCATTTCTTTTGTGAAAATTGTCCAAGTGATGAGTGATTTGCGAGAACAAAGCCATCGATACCACAAAAATTGATTGGGTTATAAATATAAAGAAGAAATATGTACCTTTTTTGTAAGTGGCACATTATGTAGATCAAAAAATTTCTCCATATGAAGTATCCATGTGATTGGGTCCTTGCCATCAAACTTCCTCATATCAATATTAGTAAAGTGGTTGGTATTCAACCCAAAATTATAGTTTCTCCATTCTTGATTCATCTTCCTTATGTCCTCATCATGAATTTCATGGGATACATTTTCACTTTTAGGTGTCCTCTCTATTAGGAATTTTTTCAATCCTTCCATGATCTCCTTTTTTAAACCATCCATAGTAGTATCCATTATTGCCTCCAACTTAGCTTCCGTTGAATCCATCATCCCTTGTAGTTCATATTTTGTTACTGTCTTCTTTTGTAAATAATTTATGTCCCTACGCATTTCTTCACCTTCATCAAGAGTCCAAGTAGGACTGTCTGGAGGCTTATTTGGTGTAGAAGTTCCCTTTTTTGGTGGCATGTTGGCCAAGTATCACTTTAAACCTTGATTTTGAGGTGGTTCTTCTAGACAATATTTATTTTTATTGTATCTCCAAAATTTCGGCCCTTCTGGGTATGAAATTTTGTTTTTTGTAGTTCTCTGATATTTCTTCTCTGCAATGCCACAGGTCTGATCAAAATTGGATGTGCCAAGTGGAATTTATGGTAACTTCCCCACAACTTGCTGATTTTTGTCCTTTCCAAGAGATATCACTTGTATAGAATGCCCCACACAAAGTAATTGATATAAAATTATGAAAATTGTACTAGAAATACTACAGACTGTCCACTATCTAATGCAACTAGTCTCACTCAATTTGGATACTCTAGAAAGAATTTATGATTGTTTTACCTGGAACACCTGCTTGAGACTAGTCAATAGGACTAGTCAAATACCATATATTCCACAGGGTGTATCTACAAATGTAACATTACCCAGAATATGAAATTTTTATCACAGATAAATTAATAATTTCTGTGAATATTCTCCAGATTTCAAGGTCTGAAACATTACAAAAAAGTTTTTATAGATAAAATTCCGCGATGACTCAATTCAGGATGATTCCATAACCTTATCTTACACATGCTGTATCTCCTAAAGTATAATGCCTCGGGAGATGAAATTGTAACCCAACGTACCTTGAGTCGTCTACTAAATATTCTCCAAAGGGTTCCTTTTGAAACGTCGTATAAAAAACTTATAGCGAAAATTCCAAGGTGTCTCAGATGCATGGATGATTTTTAGGATGGAAATTTGTTTTAAAATGTAGAAACCTTAGCAAATCTTACTAATCCTTCACATGCCAACTATAAATGTTTGACGATATTTTTGTAAAAATATTCAAATTTATAAGGATTTTATATAGTTTTTATTAAATTTTGGCGATTTTTAAGGTAAAATAATTTTATCCTATAGAATTTGGGCGAATCATTTTTAAAATAGCGATCTCATTTTTAAAATAGCGATCTCATTTTTGGAAAAACCATGGAAAATTAGCCCATGAGAAAAATTTATCCCCTAAAATCATTCATTCTCAGATGTAGCAGCGAAACCCGAAGACCTTGAGCTCTGATACCATATTTTAAGAACCAAATATCAATATAGCATAGAAAACCTCAGAATAAGTACTCAACGCCTTGAAAAAGAGAGAATTTCAGGTAATAATCCTCTTCTAGGGAGAAACCTCCTTATACCCCACATAAATGTCCAAATACAAGATGATTCCAAATGAAAATGTCTCCTTGGTATATATAGGAGACTAGGAGGTACAATTACAACTAATGGACTCAAGACGACATAAATAAAATAACATTACTAATGTAATTATATGCCCCAATTAAGGGGTAATGAGCCAATATTTAGGGCTTAAAAGTTACTTAGGGGGTTGGGTGTGTTATAGGTGGTATCAGAGTAGGAAACAACATTTGTCTTGCTTGGGCTCATTAAAGAGTCAAATAAAATATTCTTAGAAAAAAAAAACTTTTAAAGGGGAGGGAACCCTACCCTACCCTACCTTATTCATAAGAGTTTATTAAAACCTTACTTCTGAAAGGAGGGTTGAGACATTATATTGTTTTTACATGTTTTAAATATGAACTTTATGTTGTTGTTATATACTAAATGAAGAAGTTGATTTCACCTTACAAATTTCATACGATGTTCATAAATTAATGTAAAATTAACTTATACAAAACATTGTTATCAATACTTAACCAATCAGTGGATAACAAGAAAAACCAAAAAATAAAGAATGGTGACACATAATGATATGGGAGAGGGATCCCACAATGAAGAAGAAGAATATGATCAGAGGAGGGTAGTGGAAACCGCTCCAAATCTGGATGAAACTGTAAGAATCCTTATGGAAGAATTATAGTGTTATAAAGCAGTCAAAGAGAAGATTACAAAAGAACAAGAAAATTAGACTAAGAGAAATGCATTTTTTTCTCCAAAGTCTATCAGATATATAGATTCATCTACAATATGGACCAGTAGCTATTAATGTGGACAAGCATCCTTCCAACAAGACCCAAAATGGAACCAAGTGGCATGCTAACATCAAGGATTAATCTGGGGAATCCTCTAGTGAGGGAGATGGCATATCTAAGGAACTGTCCAACAGTGAGACTAGTTCACACTCCTAGAGGAGAAGGAAGAGTAAGAAGTATTCTAAGAGCTATAACCCCGAAGGATTTAAGAAATCCAAGCCACCCACTTTTGATGGGGAGATTAAAAAGGGGGGAGAAGAAGAAGCTTGGCTACTTGGTTTAAAGAAATATTTCAGATTCCATGATTACTCTAAAAATATAAAGGCTTGAATAACCATTTTCAACCTAAATGTAAAGGCTTCCATTTGTTGGGATGACCTTAGGAATGTAAAGAGAATCCATTGGAAAGAACTATCATGGAGGTAGTTTGAGAAACACTTCAAGAAAAAGTACCTTCCTGAATGGTTCTATAATGAAAAGACTAAGGATTTTTATGAACTCAAGTTAGGAAAACTCACCATAGATGAATATATCAACAAATTTCTTGAGATGATGAGGTATGTGCCCTACATAAAGGACGAAAAGGTGAAGATGCAACTATTTATTAGTGGGATGCCTCAATCCTTTCGAGACATAATTGAATTTGATGAACCTAATACCTTAGAAGACACTATTTGGAAGGCAAGGTACTACTATGAAAAATTCAAGCACAAGGAAGAACCTCATGAGTATTTGAAGAAGAAAAATAAATTGGAATGCAAGAAGAAGGGATTTAAAACCTCAGGATTCAAGAGTCATGGGAAAATCTCTAAGCTAAGCATTCCTACTAAAAGTCAGCACCAACAAAATTTTCCATCACAAAGTGAAAATAAATCCTTTGGGTCAGCCCCAGGAAAGACTTAGAATGCAAAGAGATAACCCTTGAAATGTTGGGGATGTGGAGAAGAACATTTGCTAAGGGGTTGCCCTCATAGGCAACAAAATAGTAGGAGAGTCTACAATGTCCAGGAAGCTACCATAGTCAATGATGTGGCTAGGAGTGTGACACAAATTTATGCAGCCCTGGATAATAGACAAGAAGACCACCAAGATTACATGGTGGAGATGGAAGGTATGATTTCCATCCATCTTATTTCCATTTTAATTGATCCTTGTTCTAATTTGAGTTATATTTCCCCTCAAATTGCTGAAAAATGTAAACTACAACAAGTAAAAGATGATAAATAATGGTTGGTACAACTAGATACTGGAACAAAAAGGAAGGTAATATAGGTCATACTAGAATGCCAATTCATTATAAATGGGTTTCCTACCCAAGAAACCTCAAACATACTCCCTTAAGGATATTATGACATGTTGATTGACACAGATTGATTGCCTTCCCATAGAGCCAAGTTGGACTCTTATAATAAAACAATGGAGTGTGAAGATGAGGAAGGGAAGAAAATATCCCTACAAGGGATTCAAAATCATGTCTCAATGAGACAAATATCATCCCTTTAAGTGAAGAAGTATTGAAAAAAAGGATGTATTTTGTATGCAGTATAAGTATTGAACTCTGTTGAGGACAATAAAACAAGCCTATAAGACCATCCTGTATTAAGAGAGTATAAATATGTGTTCCTATAAGAGGTACCGGGTTTATCTCCAATAAGAGACATTGATTTCTCAATAGAACTTGTGCTAGGAGTAGTGCCAATGTCTAGGACACCTTATCAAATGAGTACACTTGAGCTAGTTGATCTCAAATTACAGCTGAAGAAGATGTTGAAAAAAGGATACTTTTGGCCTAGTGTGTCTCCTTGGGGAGCACCAACCTTGTTTGTGAATAAGAAGGATGGGACACTCAGGTTGTGCATAGACTACATACAACTCAACAAGATAAGCATTAAGAATAAGTATCCCTTGCCAAGAATTGATGACCTATTTGACCAATTAAGGGGTGCTACAATCTTCTCCAAGATTGATTTGAGGTCCCATTACCATCAAGTTCATATTGAGGATGAATCCATCCACAAAATGACCTTTAGGACAAGATATGGGCACTACGAATTTGTGGTGGTGCCATTTGGGCTTACCAATGCACCAAACACCTTCATGTGCTTGATGAATAACATGATGAACAAGTTCTTGGATAGATTTTTGTTGGTTTTGATTGATGATATCCTAATATATTCTAAGAATAGGTAATAACATGAAGAACATCTCAAGCTAGTGCTTCAAGTGTTGAGAAAACACAAGGTCCATGCAAAATTTAGTAAGTGTGACGTTTTCCAAAAACAAGTCCACTACTTAGGCCATGTTATCTCTGAAGAAGGAGTGGAAATTGATCCTAACAAGATCAAAGCCATTATGGATTGGCCTACATCAAAGGATGTAATGGATATCAAATCCTTTATGGGTCTAGAAGGATACTATAGAAGGTTCATAAAAGGGTTTTCTAATATTGGTTATCCAATCACCTCCCTTGAATAAAACAGAGTTAAATTAGTTTGGACAACAGAGCATGAATACACATTTCTGTAGTTAAAACACCTTTTAACAAATGCACTTGTGCTGAAAATTGCAGACCCAAAAAAGTATTTCCTTGTGTGTATATATGCCTCCAAGGAAGGACTCGGAGGAGTCCTTATGAAAGAAAGGAATGAATCCAGAAAATTGAAAGAGAATGAAAAAAATTATGTGACACATGAATTACAGTTGGTTGCTATAGTGCATGTCTTAAAAATGTGGAGGCATTACCTCCTAGGTAGAAAATTTGTACTTATGACAAACCATAGTGGTCTAAGATATTTGTTTGACCAGCGCAAACTCAATGCTAGGAAATCCAGGTGGATGGCTCTCCTTAGTGAGTTTTATTTTGAAATCAAACACATTAAGGAAAAATAAAACATAGTGGTCGATACCCTCAGTAGAAGCATGAAATTGATTCACTTGGAAGCTATAAGAACATATGAATTAAACATCAAATAAAAGGCTAAAAGTGCACAAGAAACAAATGAGTTCTTCAAAACTTTAAAGACATATTTAGAGATAGAGCCCATAGGAATAAAGTATGAAGGCTATCGATTGTTGAATGTTGGCCTTCTAACCTACAAAGGTTGGTTGTATATACCAAATTATGATAACAACCACTAAGAAATTATTTTATTGGACATGAATGAAAAAGGAAATAATTGATTTCTTAGCTAAATTTTTAGAATATCAACAAGTTAAGGTGGAGAAAAAGCACCCAGTAGGGTCGTTGCATCCACTACCAATCCCATAATGGAAATGGGAAACCATCTCCAGGGAATTTATCATTAGATTTCCTAAATAAACCAAACAGAATGATTCCATTACGGTAGTTGTGGATAAGATGAGCAAGGATGCTCATTTTATCATTGTAAAATGAACTTGCAAGGAAACATATATTGCCAATATTTTCATGAAATGAATATTTAGGTTTCACGACATACCTAAGGAAATCATATCATACAGAGATGGAAAATTTACTTTGAATTTTTGGAAATCTTTGTTTGTTGGTTTTGGAACTAAATTTTTGTTTAGTACAACCTACCACCCTCAAACTGATGGCTAGACAGAGAGGGTAAACCAGGTATTATAGGACATGCTAAGGATGCATGTAATACATCAACCCAAGAAATGGGAATAATACCTACCACTGGTATAATTTTCCTACAACAATGGCTATCATGAGTCATTGAAGATGAGTCCTTTTGAAGCTCTTTATGGCAGGCAATGCAATATTCCAATCATTTGGGATAACCGAGTGGAAAAAGTTACACTTGGGAGAGATATGCTCAAGGAAATGGAACAAAAAGTAACTCAAATAAAATAGAATCACAAAAAGGCACAAGAGAGGTAGAAAATCTATGCAAACAAGAACAAGGTTCATAGAGAGTTCATAGCAGGAGATCATGTGTATATCCTAATTTGACCCTCGAAAATTTCCTTGAGAATGGAAACTTGTGCCAAGATGGCACTCTAATTGTTTGGACCTTTTGAAAATTTTGAAAGAGTGGGACCTATGCCATATAGATTTTCCTTACCTCCCACAGTCAAAGAACATAATGTTTTCCATGTTTCCTTACTTAAGAAATATGTACATGATGCTACTCACATAATTGACTCATGTGTGATCCAAGTGGAACCAGAGGGAGAATTCCTACAAGAACCACAATGCATATTGGATCAAAAATAAATCCCACTCAAGAAAATAACCAATGCACAAGTCAAGGTGCAACAAAAACACTTTGGTCCAGATGAAGCTACATGGGAAATGGAGGATGCCATGAAATAGACATACCCCTTTTTGTTCACTGCTATACATAATATTGATGGTTGTAGATATAACACCGTGGATGATATTCCTTTAAGGGGGAGGGTATTGTAACACCCCTACGTCCCTTATCTTGTAAATATAATTATGTTATTTCCAAGAGACTATGGAAAAATATGTTATGTATGAACCTTTGAAAGGAATGTGTTGTAAATATTTATGTTTTTAATATAAAATGGAAATTGTTGATTAAATGGTGAAGGGGTTTCCAATACAGACTATGACGCATAATGAGTGGTGTGGGGAGCCAGTGATGGTTGAGATGACCCCTACCATACTAGTACTCTACTAGTTTATAAATGTGCAAAACCAAAACCATCCTATGTCCCTAAGAAGTTAATTACCAGTCAAGATGGTAGTTGGGAGGTCCAAATCAAGAGTCAAGGAAGGGATGGGAAGGGTAATCCATCTGGAAACTTCCTAACTTGACACATGAAATATTTTTGTGGAAGGAAAGAAAAGAAGGAAATTTGTGGAAAAAAGGGTCAAGAGGAAGAAAAGGGTTTAGAGACCCTTGTTTGGAAAGGAAGGAAAAGTCTTGGTAGTTTATTGAGTAGAGGAAGAGATCCCTCTCATCGAAACATACTCTGGCTCGAGGGTGGACAGTTGTGAAAGCATAGAAGCAACTATGCCTATGGTTGGGTGGAGAGTGAGAGACCCTTCATCAGTTACCAATAAAAACTTCCTAAAGTTCAGATAAGTTTTCAGTGTATCGTGTTATCATAACATGCTCCTGTAATATTTAGGAATTAATATGTTAGTTATTTTCATAGTTGTGATTGTACCTTAGTTATTAGACTGACTAGAAGATTTGAACTTAGAGTAGGAAATATGCATTCATATCCATAACCAACTAATGGATCTACTTTTTATTTTTATTTTGGGAGGGAATTCGTTAGGGACTGTAGTTGTTTACGGTGTAAACCAATACATATCCTAGTTCTTTGATAGTATTTATTTTCCCTCAGGTCCCTCTACCTGGCCCAATTTTCCCTTTAGATTGCAAGGTACTTAACTCTAGCATTGCCTCAATCAGTGAATACCACCCCATTGAATATTTTGGTGTCAAATCCAATTCAAAGGTGAAACTATATCTCACTCTGTGATGAAGAGAGTCTATGAGATTAAGTTGTTATTGATTTCATAGCAAGAATCAATCTCAATCTTCTAAAGATGGGTTGGTTACCCATCCAGGTTATTTTTAATTCAGCGTGAAATTGGTGGCCATTGGATTGGGGAATGGTTGAATTCCAACCATTGATCTGTATCGTAACCAAGATTAGGAGGGAGTTTTGTGACTAGGGGCACCAAAGCACCAGACCCTTAAATTTTTCTAAGTATAAACCCCTTTGGGAATCCCAAAATGTCGACACTCGGGGACTAGGGTTCCAAAACCTGGCTCCATGCCTTGTTACCTAATCCCAAGGTAGAGAGAGAGAGAGAGAGAGAGAGAGAGAGAGAGAGTCATGTTACAGAGATGTAGTGGGCCATATTTGCTACAATGGTTTCATGGGGTTGACACATGTCCAAATCTAATTTCAAACGAGTAGATTGTGGGCCCTAACATGATTAATCCCTCTGGATCGACGCCTTTGAATTTTCGGTCGTCATATATATAAGCTGAGAGATCTTAAGCGTTGAAATTCCTTAGTAAATTCTAGGATTCATAACCCCAAGGATTAGCATGGTAATCTCTCTCTTAAATTAGAATATTAACCAAATTAAACCTCTCGTAATCCCTGGAAGTCGGGCCTCAAAATTTTTCATGATTCCAATTCATCGAGAAAGCCTCGATATATGCCACCCAGTGGAGACATGTCATTCCAACAATGATGCGCATGTCTTGAAGTGGTTTTTCCATGTGGCAACTAGTAGCTGGTCCACGTGTCACGTGAGGGTGCTTCCACATGTCTTTTTTATTTGGAAATTTTAGGTAGAGATACACATGAAAAATGTGTGCCACATGTCAAATGGTTTGTTACCCACATGTTCTTCCAGGTGGTAGTAAGCATCATGACCATGTGTCATCTCTTGAGTGGATCTCACATGTGTTCCTGATGCTTATCGACATCAGGATTCTGGGACTTAAAATAGTCCTCGACTAATGGAACTCCGTCCAAGGCCAAGATTTGAGAGTACTTGAGTCGTCGATCTAAAAAATCGATAATGTAATCTCCACCATCGATCTTTGATGAGAAAATTCAATCAGGCCCTAGACATCGGGGAGTTTAATTTGTATAGAATTGTTGGAGAGCCGATGGACGATGACTGTAATGACTAGATTATGACACGTGTCTTGAGATGATGTTAGAGGATGTAACCAAACCGATGCATGGTGGACAAGTGGCAGCGTCTTGTTGGGTGATATCCAAGTATAATTATGACATGTATGACCACATCAGTTCATGTGTGAGGTCCATGTGTCACATGATGGTAGTACCACATGTCACACTGATTTGACACATATGGGCATGGATCCGCAGAGAAAACTTGAGCTACATGTCAATTAGTATGAGTGCCATGTTTCATGATAGTTGTCAGACTGTGGCAGAGCCACATTTCATAACAGGTGGCTGGTGGTGGTAGGACCACGTATCCTAGGCACCATCTCAGATAAGATCAGGCGTTTTGTGCTATGTGAATAGTAAAAAACATCAAGGTCTTAGGACCCCGAGATCCAATATTTCGAGGTCCCGCAGTATGATGAATCGATGGATATGTGTCAATTTTTGGTAAGAGAGGATTGTGGGGAGATATGGAGCTTTGTGTGGAGCTCAGAATAGGTTGAAGGTCGATATGCTGAAGGTCCGGTAACCAGGTGGCAGGCGCCATGTCAATTCTAGGTCGATGCATAGTCAATACTCACACCCTACAGACAGGGCACATTAGTGCCACGTCATATGGGAATGATGATGTGGAGCTACGTGGTAGTACAAAGACATTTGTCGAATAAATCCTTAAAAATTCAAAGGGCCATAAATTTTGATCTTGAACACATATTTGGACAAACTTCCAGTTGTTGGAAATCTCTAGATGAGCAGAAGAAGATGGTGTCCTCTAGAAGAGGTTTGGAGAGGGTTGGAGAAAAGTAAAATTTTAACACTCCATCCCTCAAAAGGTGTACTTAGGGGGTTGGGTGTGTTACATTATGATTTTAATGATTTTCGTTATAAGTCTGTTTTTGTTTTGAAGCACTACAACTTAGAGTTTCTTTCGTAGTTCATATCTCATTTATGCACTAACCCTACAAATACAATGTTAGAATCTCACAAGAATACGCCCCATATTGATAAATAAGTGTAACGAAATTTAAAACAATTAAATTGTATGACACTATCCTTCCTTTGTTATGCTCATAAATATACTTAGCTTTCCTTGTGGCTTCTTCTAGGGTCTTGGGCTCATCAAAATAATTTTTATCAATGTAAAAAGATGGAAGTATACTCACAAATATTTGGATTTTAACCTTCTCATCCTTGATGAAGCCAACATACCTCAACACTTCTACAAACTTCCTCTCGTACTCATCCATTTTCATGCTTCTAATATTGAGTTCAGAGGGCACTTGCATATTCTTATGATTATAATTCTCTGTCAAACATTTCTTTTGAAAATACTTTTTGAACTACCTCCATGAGATCCCTTTATCATCAATGTGCTTAGCCTGCTTGATTTGTTCCTGCCACATCAATGCTTCCCCCTGAAGATGGTAGAATGTAATACTTGCCTCTAATTTTGATGAATAATTATTCAATTGGAAATAATTTCGCATGCCCAACCACCATGCTTCAACATATTCACCTTTCTTATTTTCACCATCAAATGTAGGTGGCTTAGTCTTCCTAAGCTCTCCTTGCAAATCAAATACTTTTGGCACCCTATTCTAATGTATGAAAAGAGACAAACTTGGGATAATTTTCTATTCCAAAAATTCATTTTCCCTTATAGTTGAGTGTTTTGGTGAGGGTTGATGATGTTTACTATCACTTCAAGAGTTCCTCTAACTTCTCACGTCCTCCTATTGGGGCCTTCATTTTGATGAACAAAAGTTGTGCAATTTATTTCAGAGCTTCGTTTTGTTGAACAAAAGTTGCGCAAGTTGTTTCGGAGCTAGGAAACTGACCAAAGGAAGGAACAGAGAGTGGAGAAAAGGGAATTCACAATAGGAAATAGTTATAAAATAAAACTATTGGAAGGACAACACAACACCAGTTTTGAAGAAAGAGGTTGCAACTGAATCAAGAAGAAGAGAGAACTCTTGGGTTCTCAACCAACAAGCCTAGATTAGGTTACATATATGGGATCAATATGATTTTAAAAGGGGGGTAATTATTGTAAGGTTGGTGTTAGTCTTGGTTAAGGTTGGGCAGGTTGAGAAAGGTCGATTCCAAGTCTGATTCTAGTTCTACTTATTGTTATTGTTAGCTAGGGTGAATCCTAAGATCTAGGTTAGGAACCATACTGATACTGTAATACATTCATGTATTACTGTAGGTTTGGAAAGAGAAAGGGGATGATATAACCTTGTCTCGTACTAGTGGAGAAGAACTTGTTGATTATCTTTGGCACGACCATTTGTACATGTGACTCAAGTTGATCATGTATTCTGAGAAGAGACCTATTATATGATAACACAGTTAGGGACCCAATTAAAAGAAAACATCTTATATAATTAGACTTCTGATTCTATTGAATGTTATTTTGTGTTATGTTTTATGTCTGGTATGCTTAAATGATTATAGATTCCATATGAATGTCAATGCAACTCTGTTTCTCCATTATTAGTTAGGAAATGTTCAGGACTGCAACATGTTTAAAATAACTTGCACGGGATTAATATGAATTTTGGTACTTCAAGGATATGTTTGAGTATTCTCCTTACCCTTCCCTCTCCTACTTGTCTCGGTTGCGATTTAGGTGATACTTATTCCCTCTTGGGAAGATGAAAATTCCAACGCACTAGACTACATCAATACCTTTTGTTGGTAACTTGAGAAGGACCGTAGTCTAATCACTTTGCGCCAACAAAATGATTTCTTTGTCGGGACCTGTGTTTTAAAAGGGAACCTGTAAGGAGAATTCTTTCGTGTATCTATATATCTGATGTTCGACAATGGTGGGAACAAAATTGTGATGCCTTTATATGGAAGGAAGTGTAGTTGCAAGGAAAAATCATGAACACTACAAGAGATTCTGTCTTTTATTCGGAAACATCAAATGAATAGTATGAGATATTCTGGGTAAAGTTCTTGGAAGAGTTGTTACATTGGGTAGATTGGCTATATGAAGCTCCATAATTCAAAGAATGAATCAAGAAGACATGTACTTGGGACACAAAGAAGATTGCAACACTTCATTGGTTGGATCACCAGATTACGAAAGTAGTCGAATTTTGGGTTAACATGAATCTCAAAGGGTATATAATTGAATTCGCAGCTGAGAACCACCAATCGTTTTCATGGGCGTAAACAATTTTCAAGAAAGGTGCACGTGGGAGATTGTTGAGGGAAATTCCTCACTGGATCAATTCATTCTTGATGTAGGAGGGGATGTTAACTATTCCCTCAACTCAGATGGAAACCTAAACACCCATTCTTGGGGTAGGGTGACTTTGGGGTAGAATCATGACCTAATAAGGAGAAATGGTTATTTGACAGATGGGGGATTGGCAACAAAATAATTCAAGAAACGAGCAAGCCTTGAGGAGAGCCTCCATAGTTGAGAAGCGATGGCATGGAAAGGTAAAGAAAGAGGTAAAGCAGTCCGAGGTGTTGTAGAAAGAAATCAAATCAGGAGAAATAGATGAAAGAAATAAGGAAGAGTTGAGGAAGGTAAGAAGACAAGAAAGACTAGACAGTCTAAGATTACATCAGAGAGAAGCGCAGAGAGAAAGGAGTCCCCAAGTTGGTGGACAAGAAAAGGAGTGTGTATAAGCAAGGGAAGTTGAAGAAGGTCTGGATATTGTAGAGGAATGAGAATATTTAGCCCTAATATTAGTAATATCAGAAATTAGATCAAGAAGGCTGCTTTAGAGGAAGAAAACGAGATACCCCAAATCAAAGAAATCTGCCTAGAAGTCATTGGAACTAGCGCTGAATCACCTGTTCCATAGGTGCCCTCTATACCCGTGGTAAGCTCTATATCACATACTTATGATATTTATATTCTATCACATTCAATCAGTCAGTCACAGGATGTAAGTGTAAACACTAGGAGGATATTTGGATCCCCTAGCATATCACAGCCAGGGTCGTTAGGTTTCATTTCAATAGGAACAATAAGACTTAGAATGACTAGAAATAAGGGAGACTTGATCGTTCGACACCCATAATTCTGGGGTAAAGGGGACAAGGATGTAGAGAAACATTAGTTCCTATATGAAGCCATCTGGATATCTATATGGAATCTTTATACAAACAAGTTAGTATAATTTCAGACTACCTTGAGGGGCCATGCCCTCAAGTGGTACATGAAGGATATTGAACCAGGGGTGCAAGGACAATCTTTCACCCTTTCCCAAGTTCGTTTGAATTTCATTGCTGAATTCAAACTACCTCAGTCAGAGAAGCAAGATCTCTCTGAGTTGTGGGAGATTCAACAAAGGGAAGGAGAATCTTCCTGGGAGTACAGTAAGAAATTTAAAGATGTTGTTGGGAGGTTAGCGCATCCAATTCATGAATATCACCAAAGGGAATGGTACATCCAAGGATTACTACCTCTGATGAGAATTCATCTAACACAACAATGGATAGCCACCTTAACAGATGCCTTGGAATAGTCGATAAATATTGAAGCCATGGTAGGATATCTGAGGATTCTAAGAGTGACCAGACCTCCAGTGGATGCAAATTTTTCGTAACTCCAGGGAAAAATATCATCATTAATGGAGAATATTCATGAATTAAATATACCAAGACCAGGATGACCTCAAGTTCAGTGCACAAAATTCTACATAGAGGGGCATCTGGCAAATGAATTCTTACGCATAAGGGGAATGGGACCTCCTCACTATCCGATGGGGCCCTCTCTAGGACCAACAAGAGGAGTTGTGAAAGTATCTGCGGCTCCACCATTCCATGCACTAGTGATATACCATGCCTTTCAAGGAACTCAAACATCTCAACCAACCAAATATTGTGAGATTTATCAAACACATGGGCATGCAGTGAGGTAGCATCCTATCATGAAGAAGTATATGACTACACCCAATACAATACATAGGATTTATTCCCATATAAAAAACATGCTAAAAGTCAATGTAGAGTGCTAGACACACTTTCCGACAGATTAGATCAAACAACATTCAAAATAAATGAAACCCCCCAAGGACCTAGAAGGGGCCAGGGAGGAGGGGGTGGCGATTGATTCAAAGGAGAAATAAATGGGGGAAGAGGGATAGGTAGATGTTACAACTGTGATGAATAATTTCACTTGGCCAAACACTACCCTCACCCAAGATGACCATGGTTCTCTCACTGCAGAATTAATGGGCATGCAACCGAAGACTGCTTAGAATTGATCGTGAAATGGGAAGATAGGGTTCGTCAAAGAGGAGATAAATTCATAGGCTTAGAACTGGAAAATAAAATCGAGGGACAAATACCCAAGATCAACATCATTTCTCGCGGAGGATAAAAAATTGGGGTAGATACAGACAATAAACCCAAGATTCAGAAAGCATCTCCCAAGGATGACAGGTATGACCCTTTGAAACAAAATTGTTCTTCAAAGATGAAATTGAAATATTTAAGAGTATATCTACTCCAAAAATAGTGGATAATTCCCCTAAAATTCACCTTTCAATCTAAACTTGTGCAAGCCCCTACCTCACCACCATCACATAGAAACCCTATAATTCCAAATAGATGCTCTAAGAAGTATCAAAATGTAATCAATATCTAGTTTCAATTGTTATTTTATATCCTCAAGGATGACCAACTTACAAATAATTTGCGAAACACCTTGTACCTAATACTGGGAAATGAAGGAACCCTAGAAGCCATCATAATGACCAACCTCCCTGAGAAGAGCACCTAGAGAATACAAAGAAGAAAGGTGTGAACAAGAAGAGAATTTAGGTTAGAAGTCGAGATAGATGGTTTTGAAATTAAATATATCATGCTAGATTTGGGTTCCGATTTCAACATCCTACCCAAAAAGACCTGGGAAGCTTTGGTAAAACCTGAGTTAGCGTATTCCCCCCCATCCATTTGAGAATGGTGAACCAATACTACATTTTCCCAATAGGAAGGATGGAAAATCTAGAAATATATGTTGTGGGAGTTAAAACCACAACCGATTTCGAACTAATTGAAATCATGGGAGACAAGGATCCCTACCCTTCTCTACTTAGAATTGATTGGGCATATGAAAACTATGTTATCATTGATATAAAGAAGGACACCATCATGTTTGAAGCAGATGGGATAAAAGTGGTTCAGCCCTTAGATCTATATTTAGGGCCTAGATACACTGAGCCGGTGGAAAACAATATGGAATCAGATTCTCTTGACCAATTATACACCATAACAACAGGAACGAGACCAGATTATATAAATCACACTACAGATGGATCAATAAGTTGGAGAAGCATACAATCTGCTGACAAGGATTCAGAATTAGCATTTGACAGTTGGAAGCAAGGCTCATACAAATGATTCTCTAGATGATGCGCAATTGTTAGAGAAACTAGATGGATTGTAATCGAGGTCAGGGAACACCCAACATATGCTGGTACATTAGAGGTAGACAGTTTTCTTACCAGCATGGAAGAGAAAATAGCGGTGGATCAAAGGATCTCAGTTCTTGACTTAGCCTTGTAGTACACCCCCGCTATATGGTCAGCCACTCACAAAGCCTTGATTATGGAGTGGGAAGATGCAAAGCAAGCCATCTGATGTCGATTCCAAAGAAGGGATCAGATAAAAGAAGAGATGCATATAGTTTTTCAAGATACATAAATGTTCAATGGACAATCTGACCCCAAAGTGCATATTGAGCACTATTTAAAACAATGGCGAGTTGCGGAAGTACCCTCTCATCTATGGGTTCAGGTATTTCTCCACTTGTTGGGTCTGATCCCAAAATACTGGTACATACATGAAGAGACCAGAAGAAAAAGAAGTTCTTGGCAGACCTTAAAAGACCATTTTTGTAAGTACTTCTCCTTCACAAGTAAGTACCCTGAGCTCAACGTAGTTCTCCAAAGAATTCACAAAATATTTTTTACTGACATTTGCAAAGAGAGACCAAGCCCAATAGTATGTGCTGACCATGTTCAATTTCTTTAGTCTAGTCTGAGTCATGAATCTGATAAGATACCTATAGCTTGTTGTAAAATTGATGAAGAAGTAGAAGAACCTGATGACTAAATGGGGGTCATACGCATTCAACGTAATGCACTTTGGCTTAAATAATGCCCTGTAGTCTTCTCCTGGATCATGATAACAACATTTCGAGAGTTCATCCACAAGTTTGTATAGGTCTACATGGACGATTGGATAGTATACAACCTTATGAAGGAACATGTAGGGATACTTCGATTAATGTTTGATAGATGTCGAGAATTGCAGATATATATGAACCTAAGGAAGTGCATCTTTTACGTACCACATGGAAATATTCTAAGACATATTGTATGTCGGGAAGGAGTCCTAGTAGACTCAGCTAAATTTGCAGTCATTCTGAACATGCCACCACCTACAAGTGATAACTTTTTGCGCTCGACACTGGGACTTACAGGATATTATTGTAGGTTCATCAGAAGATATGCAACTATCACTACACTTCTATAAAAACTATTGAAGAAGTCCTTAAATATTTCGTTAGACAAAAGAATGTGACAAAGTGTTTGGCATCTGCAAATAAAAACTAATTACTTCACCTATCTTGATATTCCCCAATTGGGAAATTAAATTCCATGTACATGTGGATGCATTAGGAATCGCCCCGGGAGCCATCTTGGCACAACCAGGGGAAGGAAATATGGACCACCCTATCTATTTTTCCATTAGAAAGATTTTGCAAGCCAAACACAACTACACAACCATCGAAAGGGAAGGTCTAGCTATGATTTATGCATTACAAAATTTTAGACACTATTTGTTAGGCTCTCATTTCAAGTTTTCTACGGACCACTCCACGTTGAAGTACCTAGTAAATAAACCAGTCCTTGAAGGAAGGATTTGTAGGTGGCTACTGCTCTTTCAGGAGTTTTCATTCAAAGTAATTGTCAAACCTGGAAGATGCAACATAGGTCCAGATCACCTTTCTAGGTTGGAATTAGGGGAAAGTGGTGGAGCAGGGGATGATCAACTCCCAGATGCATACCTATTCTGAATTGAGGCCATCCCAGAGTATCTTGAATACATTGTTGTCTTCCTCAGTACATGGACCTACTCAGAAAATTACTACGTAACCCAAAAATGACATATGATGGTTCAAGTAGAAAACTACCGACAGATTGCGGGATAACTTTACAAGTTGGGACTAGAAAACATCCTCAAGAGATGTGTCTTGAGCCATGAAAGGAAAGATATCCTATGGGAATGCCACAGTGGAGTTGTCGGAGGACATGTTGGAGGTAAAGCTACTGCACAGAAGGTACTTCAATTTGGATTGTGGTGGGCTACATTATTTAAAGACGCTAAATATTATGATAGATCTTGTGACACCTGCCAAAGAGTAGGGAATCCATCATGCAAAGATGAATTACCCCTTCAGCCAGTTAGAGCACTTCATAAATTTGAGAAGTGTGATGTTGACTTTATTGGACCAATTAACCCTCCAACTAACCATTCAAAGGCCAGATACATCATTACCGCAACAAATTACCTCATGATTGTTCGATAGATACAATTGATAGATTCAAGATTGTTCGATAGATACAACTGATAGATTCAAGATTGTTCGATAGATACAACTGATAGATTCATTTTTGAAAATGTCATTACTCAGTTTGGATGCTCTAGAATCCTGACTAGTGATCAAGGTAGTCACTTTATCATCAGAATAATCACAAAATTGACGACATAATTCCTTATACAACACCATAAGAGAAGTCCCTATCATCCACAAGCTAATGGTACAATGGAGGAATTTGATAAAATTATGGAAAGAGGACTGGCAAAAGTATGTTGTGAAAACAGGGAAGATTGGGATGATAGAGTTCCAACAGTCTTGTGGGCTTACAAGACTACCACAAAGAAGCTACACAAGTATACCCCATTTTAGTTGGTTTATGGGAAGGAAGTTTGTGTACCTGCAAATGTTATCACCCCTAGTCTCTATATAACACATGGTACATAGATGAAAGATGACGAATCAATTGCGCAAAGGATTGTAGACTTGCATGAACTTGAGGAAAGAAGATTTTTAGCATATTTTCATCAGTCAATTGAGAAAGATAGACAAAACTCTTGGCATGATAGGCACATTAAGTCCAAAATATTTGAACAAGGGGATAAGGCACTACTCTACGACATCCAGTATCAGAAGCATCTAGGAAAGTTGTGCATGCATTGGTTGGGTCCATTCATAGTTGTAGAAATTTGACACTCTAGTGCAGTCAAGCTAGTGCAATTGGATGGTATCCTTCGACCATTTTGGGTGGATGGCGCCCACGGGAAGCCCTACATTTCTCATGTTTGAACCAAAGGACTGTTTCTCTAGTCCAAGGGAGCTTGTACAACAGTTAGATTTTGGTTTTTTGTAATTTCTTTAATACATGTAATAACGTCAAAGTGTGCATAGTGGCGCCACAACATATGTTTTTTTTTTTTTCATTCCAAGTGTTTCTTCTATGAAAAAATGCTTACTCGGCCACACAGGGTCGAATGAGTCACCATTCCATTAAATTAGGTCATTAAATATGACAAAGACCTTCTTTTGGTCTGGGGTGGTGAATCTAAACTGTATCACAATCCAGGTACCATTTGTATAATGTCTAGTCATACCCTTTATGGTAGCTACAGTAACCCGTAAGAACGTTCTATCAAACCCTAAATGCATGATATGTGTGGATTCCATTGATATCCCCACTGGTATTCTTAACTATTAAAATGGTATTCCCCCCAGGTTGACCATGTCCCTGTCATTATGTTCATTAAATCCAAAATCACCTTAGGGATTTTACCCCATTATCAGTCCCATCGGATGCTTGAGCATGAGATTGCATCATTGGCCTAATTATGAGTGTTTTTATGAGCGACTACAAGGCTCTCCAGTTATATCGTTTATAAAATCTCATGAACCCAAGGGTGAGACTCACTGTTTATCTCAGATACCCTTTGTTCTTGAGCTACCCTAGCCTACTATGAAAGGTCCTCTACTCCCCAGTCGTAACCCATACCCCCAACTCATCTAGTTTACCAGCGCTCCAGAGCCAACATGTTGAGAATAGTAGGAGGTCGAAGTTGAACTCCCAAAGAGGAAATTCCAGATGAACATATGATCCCAGGGTCAAGGTCATGGGCAATGTCAAGGGAAAGGACGAGAAAGAAAAAATCCTTGACCTCGACCTGACTGACCAAGTACTATTTCCTCAAATGAATATTAGTGTGTTTTGGGACTCGGCTGCAGACTCAATGGGGGGCATGCAGTTTGTCCCAAAACCAGACTTCATCAATTTGTTCAATTCCAAAATCAGAGCCTCTACCAAGAAATTGAAGGAGAGGATCCAGTAGGAAGAAAGGGAAGCTGACTTCTGGAAGAAATAAGGACTCTTTGAACAAACACAAAGAACGCGGGAGGAGCATTTGAAAATTCAGGCAGAACAGAAAGTAGAGAAAGTGAAGGATAAACTAACATAGGTCTGGAAAAATTTCATAAAGACAACACCTCAACTATCGGAATCGAGTGAAACAAAAAATCTAGTAGAACAAATTGAATTGGTTCAGGTAGCCTAGATTGAGCTTGCAGAATGAGCAAAAAATATAGAAGTGCAGTTGTGGGAAAGAAAGTTAGAAGCCGAATTACAACCTTGAAGTCTAAAGGAACAATTGGAAAAGGTTGTTCTAGAAGGAAACAATACAAGAGTAACACAACATAAAAATAGTATGGAGTGCACCACAATCTTCAAAGAGGTTGGTGATTGGATGGGAGTAATTTCTCGACGCAACCAAACACTAGAGGAATTGCGCTTAAATACCCAATCCCTTAATGAAGAAGAGGCAAAATCCCTAGATATGTTGGAACAACAAGAAATTTTTGACGAAAGTCAGCAAGTGGATAATGATTTGAATGCACTGTTTGAATCTCATATAATGGCAAAGAAAGAACTCTAATAATTTAGACCAGTACTCCAAAACGCTTACCTACAGATGCACCAAGTGGACACTATAGCTGACTCAGAATGGAATTCCCTTGTTTCATCCAAGCTAGGATAATTCACCACAGGTGCAACCTAGCAATTTGTCGTTGAAGCTTTAGTGCTTGCTAGGAAGTGGCAGGACTAAGTCGAGAACTTCCAGGAAGTCAGGAATAAATCCTTGGAATTGGTACCTGAGTTGGGCCCTTCGTTTGAAGGAGCCAAAGAAGAAATAGTCCAAGCTGTAAGTGGAAGAAACCTAGAAGTAGAAGACAAGTAAAAACAACAATCCAACCCATATACCACATAAGAGATAAATACTTGGCTCGAGACGAGTCAAGGATTGTGGTCGAGGCTTGTTGGGCCCTTCGTTTTGATGAAAAAAAGTTGCACAAGTTATTTCAGAGCTTCGTTTTGTTGAACAAAAGTTGTGAAAGTTGTTTCAGATCTAGACAACCGACCAAAGGAAGGAAAATAAAGTGGATAAAAGGGAATGTGAAACAAGAAACATTTAGAATAGAAAATAATTGGAAGGATAACACAACACCAGTTTTGAAGAAATAGGTTGCAATTGAATCAAGAAGAAGAGAGAACTCTCGGGTTCTCAACCAACAAGCATGGATCATGTTACATATATGGGATCAATATGATTTTAAAAGAGGGATAATTATTGTAAGGTTGGTGTTGGTCTTGGTTAAGGTTTGGCAGTTCGGGAAAGGTAGAGTCCAAGTCTGAGTTTAGTTCTACTTACTATTGTTGTTAGCTAGGGTGAATCTTGAGATCTGGGTTAGGAACCAAAATGATAATGTAATAGAGTCATGTATTACTAATGATAATGTAATAGAGTCATGTATTACTATATGGTTGTAAAGATAAAGGGGCTTATATAACCTTCTCTCGTCCTAATGGAGAAGCACTTGTTTATTATCTTTGGTATTACCATTTGTATATGCGACTCAAGTTGATCATGTATTCTAAGAAGAGACCTATTATATGATAACATAGTTAGGGATCCAATTAAAATAAAATATATTATGTACTTAGCCATTTTTTTCTATTGAATGTTATGTTGTGTTATCTTTTAGGTCTGGTATGCTTAAATGATTATAGCTTCCATATGAATGTCGACACAAATCTGTTTCTCCATTCCCAGTTAGGAAATGTTCAGGACTACAACAAGTTTAAACTAACTTGCGCAGGAATAATATGAATCTTCATACTTTGTGGATCTTTTTGACTATTCTGCTTACCCTTCCCTCTCCTACTCATCTCGGTTTCGCTTCAGGTGAGACTTCTTCCCTCCCGAGAAGATGAAAATTCCAACGCACTAGACTACATTGGTACCTTTTGTTGGTAACTTGAGAAGGACCCTGGTCTGATCACTTTGCACCAACACCTCCCTTCTGGCATGAGATGCATGATCTACTTCTTGCCTTGAGTCTGATTCATTGTTTATTTACTTCTACAATATGTTTAGGCTTTGTAACAATTGACTGTTGATGTGTTCTTGTTATTCTTGGGATCTAATTAATATTTCATTATAATCCCTATAACTATGCACCTTTCTCTTAAATATTATTGTTTTCCTTTCCAATTCGATGGGATTTTTTCTACCTACTCTATGCCCATTTGATTCATTCTTTGCATTTCCTAGGATGATATTTATCCCTTTTACTTCCTCCTCATGGATATAAGTTCCCTTTTCATCTTCCATGTCTCTATTCCTCATTCTGAACCAACTTTGTTAGATACCAAAATTTCCACAATTATGTAAAATTATGCATAATTTTGTCCTTTAAGCCCACTGGTCATTTTCCTTCTAATATTTTAAGAATTCTTCTATTCAAATCACAATTTTGGGTGCATAGGTGGATTATTCTATCCAAGGGATTTCTAATGAAAACTCTCTTTCTCAATTATGAGATATAAGAAAAAAGTTATAGTCTTTTGGATTTTTCCAATTTTACCTCGTTTGTGCACCTTTCTCCCTAGTGCAATTACATCCAGACACCAACTTCTGATAACTGTAGAGGAAACTATGGAAATATAAACAATTTTTTTGTATGAATTGGTGATAACACTAATGAAAATGAGTTCACAAAAACTCTAATATTGTCAATTTGTTTCTCCAATCAAAATAAACAACAATATGGAAATGTATACTGTCCTTTTTGCACTTTTTTTTTCCAAACTTCGATTTTTTTTAGCCAAACTAGATATCTCCAAAACTGAGCAAATCTGGAAAAACTTCACTAAGGAAACGTTATCTAACATGATGAGTATATAAAATGTTGAGTAAACAAAAAATTTTAGTTTCGTCATCTGGGGTCCCCTTTACTTCTTTTAAAATCCCAAAATTCTCCAAAAGTGGCTCAAAATAGTGGAGTTTTCCTTGATTTGGCATATCTACTCCAAACTCCTTGGAATCTATCCAATTCCTTCACTTGGTATTTTTGTGTCTACTTTTATAAAACCTTGTGAAAATCTCATTAGTAACAGGGGCCTTCCCATTTAGTACCAATTTCTCTTAAAAAAACTCTAATTTATGATTTTTGGAAAATTGGTGCATAATTGACCCATCTTCACTAGAAATCCTATAACCCTCCTCACTGTAGGAAAACCCAAAAAATTTCATTGGGAACTGAGCTATTCTACTCATGTTATGGACAAAACACGACTTAGTTTTTTTTAAACATAGGACACCCTTTGTTGATGTGGCACCATCGATATACTTGGCATCCTGAGGTGATGCCATGTCACCTCTTGACCACTCTATCCCTTCCTAATCATCCTCCATCACCTTCATCCCTCTTTTTTCCTTCCTCTTTTTCCATCACCCTGCTTCTCTTTCCTGCATCTTTTCTTTTCTTTTCTTCCAACCACACTCGACCTTCATGATTCATGCAACATTCTCTAAATGTTTGGTGGGATAGGAGGCTCCCATACCATACCTTTACCCTGGGTGCACATATACTTGGCCTAATATATCATATCTACAACTAAGATATTCTATAGGTTGACAAGTTGCACCCAACCTAAGAAATACAAACTTGATCATGCCCTTGATCAAATGACAAAGAAGGGAAGAATATAAAAGTTGATTGTTCTTTGAATGGGAGTTTGAGTAGGATAGAATTTGGATTGATCCAAAAGTTCCATTGTTGGGACAAGATTTTGGGGACCCATTTTTGGAACTGCGTAGGAGAAAATGACATGCGTAAAAGAAGGAAAGGCATTTGGCACACATTCACATGAAGGGCTCAACGCGCACAAAAGAAGGAAGATCGTTGGAATCCGTTAGGAATTTTGGGTCCATTGATATGAGCTAAGTCCTATTGTAATTGTATACATATGTAAGGGTTTTGGGATAGATAGTATGAAATGAAGGAAAAGAGAAGTAAGAAAGTAAGTAAGTGGTGAAGAGCGATGGAGAGATAGGAGAACGACACGGGCATTTTGTATGAGACATAATGTATGAGTGCAATGCACATATTTTGTAATGGATGTTATGAATAATATAATAAGAAGCCGTCCATTGTGGACGTATCCCAACTTGGGTGAACCATGTTAATCGTGGTGTCTATGTGTTATTATGTGCTTGTTGTTTTGTTTATTACACACATATAATATATGTTCTGTTACTTTGAGTATGTTTCATGCTACTATGTCTCTGCACACATGGTATAAGGTATAATGAACAAATGCTAAGTAGAATGGTTATAAGGATTTCCTCCCATCCCTTCAACACTGCCAAAACTTGGTTCCTGTAGTTTCCATAGATACCTCAGGTGAGACTTCACCTTCTTGTGGGTGATGTCAAAAGGGACGATATCTGAGGGTTTTTTTGGTGAATTCATGTGGAACCCTGGGTCTACCCACTATGTGCCAAAAAATAGTTCCATTGTTGGGACTGGGATATGCGACTGAAGGTAATGTGGAGGCGCACTAAGGAAGAGATAGGATGATGGTAAGAGAAAAAGGAATGCAATTTTTCTAGAGATCATAATAAGAACCCGTGGATCATCTTAGAGTAGTGGCTATAGAGATATGTATTTATAGACTTACATGAGATTTTCTTTATTGATTTCTCGATATTTTTGGCTGAGTGGATACAAAGGTTATTTGAAAATAATGGGACATTCCGAATCATTTTTCCAAGGAGTTGGACCCTTGAGTTGATCAAACAAGTTAATACAATAAGTAATCAGATCTCGCACGCAATTGATTTATGATTGCATAGTGTATTTGGGGCTTATATTACTGAGTTTGTTATAGATTGTACCCAATGATATAGTGATGTTGAAAGAGATTTATTTAAATTTCCACATGGAAGATATTTGAAATCATTATCTACTTGGGTGAATATGTTGTTGTGTGATAAGGGGGTTATGAGGTTGGAATATGATCACCCTTGTAGTAGGCTCCTTCATGTGCATAGGGGGGACCGGGGGCTGACCAGGGGATGGTATCAGAGTATGGAGGAGAGGGATGTATGAAAGAATAAATAAGGAAAAAATGGACTGAGAATGCTGAAAGAAGAATAAGTTGCAACAAAATAAGAGATTGGAGTGTTGTGCATTGGAAAAATATTTCAGTACAATAGGAAGAAGACTGTGGATGATAGAGAATGGAAATACAATGAGATTGAGGAAAGAGACATCGACGTAGTGCTACATGTTGAATAAATATCGTGCATAAAGAAAAAGGAGAAGGACCATAAGCTTAGTCTAGCATAAGAAGATGCATTACATTCCATCAGTCCCACGCATGCCAGAATCTATGTCGAACCCATGACCCCGTGTGCGTGTCCAAGGTCTAAGGTAAGATCTGAAACTTTGTTGCAAAAAATTGTAGTTAGTGAAGGAGGCAAGGATAGAAGTATAGGTATTCAGAGTAGTGGAGGTAGTATGACAACCTAGATTCAAGCAACGACATTGAGGAATAATATTGCGCAGTACACAATGGCGGGGGTAGACCCCACTTTGAGAATACCTGTATTCCATGAAGCAGGGACAAAAGATCTAGGACAACACTTATTTGTGTGTAAAGAAATATGGATCGTGAAGAACTTCCAGGATGATGATATGAAAATCACGTTGTTAGTGATGAAATTCATATATCGCACATTACTATGGTATATGAAGTATCACTCAAATACACCTACAGGACAAGCCAAAAATTTTGAAGACATCAGGCAAGCCCTGTTAAAAGAGTTCCAAAAACCGAAGTTTGAGTGACATTGTATTACAGAAATAAAATAAATCAAGAAATTTCATAATGAATCAGTATGGTATTTTGATCAGAGATTCAAGATATTTATGGATTAGTTAACTTTCCAGATTCCAGACGAGTAACATAGGGAATGGTTCATTGCGAGATTGTTACCACATGTACAATGTCGATTGACATAGGAAGAATATTACATCATAGTCAGAAGCACTAGAGTTCACCATGAAGTTGGAATCATCCCATATAGGTGAGAATGGTGTAGGTATGGCTCACGTTCAATCGCAGTTAGCAACATTAAAAATTTAGTTGCAGGAGCTTGCTCAAGGGAAGGAAGAGCATGAACAAGTCTGGTGTGTTACATGCAGAAAGGAAGGTAATCATAAGAATGAATGTTCAACCTTTGTATATTATTTGGCTACAGGAGCTATGCATCCTTTGGCCACATAAGGAGGGATATGGTGTGATATATGCAGAATGATGGGTCATCACCCAAATGCTTGTCCTTTGATGAAGAAGTATCAGAGCACTGCCAAAATATTCTTTTGTAATTTTTGTAAGTTTGTGGGACATGATGAAAAGGACTATCACGCACTCGATCTAATGAGAGAACACAGTGCAGATGCATACATAGTTCAAGGAGAAGACAAATCATAATGAGGGGTACTGCAATATAATACTCTGAGGGGATATAATCAAGGAGGAAGATGAGGATTTAGAGGTCAGGGAAGAGGAGGATTCAATAGAGGAAGAGGACTGATTATGTCATATAACTGTAACCAACTGATGATTTTGGTGCAAGGTTGTCAAAATCCTTGTATGACATGCAAATATTGTAGATAGTTGGATCAAGTGATGGGAGAATTTCCGAAGATGATATCGAAGTGGTAGAAGAAAAGGAACATGAATGTGTAGATGATAGAAGTGGAAGAGAGATATGATCGACCAAGTATAGCAATAGTTATGCGCAGAAGAGAAAGGACAAGAGTTGATGTGACGAAGCAAGGAATTCAGAATGACCAATGGGTCTAGAAAGCAGTAGAACCTCCTCCAAATTTTTACCTTAGGAAAGAGAGAGAAACATATAAGCAATAAAGAAAGGAACTTCTACAAATAGGATGGGGAGAATTGACTTCACAACCTGTGTATGACATGCCTCCATCCTATGACCACTCAATCACAGAAAGGCCAGCTGGGAAGGCAAGTACTCTGGAAATTTTCTTAAAGAGTTTTTTAGAACTAATGAAGGATAAATTGCATTAAACATGTTGTGAAGGATGATGCACGAGTTCACACAAGATAAAGAAGAACTTGGTGCAAAACAAGCAGTTAACTAGGTACACTGCAGGAAAAGGATGAACATGGAAATCTGACATAATGTGCAGATAAGAGACTATGATATGGATAATATCATATTATATATGGGATATTATGTGAACGTCCTTTCACAATAGACATGGGAAACAATGGGAAAACCAAAATTGATCTACTCACCTATTCAGTTGAGGCTATCAAATCAGCATAATATTGTTCTAATTGGAAGACTGACAAGGGTAAATGTTAATATGGATGGGGTGTGCAACACAACATATTTTGAAGTAATCGAGATAGTGGATGGTATTAAACCTTACCCAACATTACTTGGACTCAATTTGTATTTTGATAACTAGACCATTATTGATCTGAAAAAGGGAAAAATGATCTTTGAAGTAGAATACTTGAGAGTTATTTCGCCATTGGATACCACAGAAGGAAGACGATATGTGGAACTGACAAGGGGAAAAGAA
>SNQJ01S0111957.1:7959-29612 GCA_010110895.2 Picea sitchensis | reverse complement strand
CTTCTAGGATTTCGGCGTTTCTCATTTCACGATTCCGAGACTCCTGATGATGAAGAGTATTTACTCTTCCAACTTCCAGTACCCGAAATTTTCCTCCTTCTTCTGGGATTTTGGCATTTCACATTTCATGATTATGGGATTCCTGATGATGAAGAGTCTTGACTCTTCCAACTCCTGGTATCCGAAACTCCGAAATGGAGTTGTTTCTCGATCTACGAAACTCTTCATTTATGTGCCTATTTCAGGATTTCGGGATTCCAGATTTCGCAACTCTGGGACTCCTGTGTTGAAGAGTCTCAACTCTTGACTTCTCAATCTCCCAGTATCCGAAACTCCGAAATGGAGTCGGATCTACATATTCTAGAGTTTCGCATTTCACCATTTCGACATTCTTGTCGTGAGTTGCTTCCTTGACTCCTCCAATGCCCGGTATCCGAAACTCCGATACCATCACACTCTTGCATTCTTTGTGCACCTATGCACTATCTCTTCTGAGATTACGTTGTCCCTGTTTTGCCATCGTTGCATATTCTGATCTTTCCATCAATGACAAGCACACCTGTCTGTAAACATGCCAACAGTCTTGTCATAATATTTTCTCTCTTTTCTACTTCCTTTCTTTGTGTTATAATTTCGGCGTCCAAATATTACTTTTCTTCCAACTGACTCTTGTATGTTTCTTCAATCCGTCTAGATTCCTCCAGTTGAGATTTTATATTAACGATGACCTGCTGGAATTATTCGAAACTTTCTTGAGAATCCTTCTTGACTAATTGATCCTCAAGAGACTTTTTTTTCTTCCTTTCTTTCGTCAGTTCATCTAAAGCATTAATTAATTATGCTTCAATCTATATTATGCCTTCTTCACAATCTTCTTCTTTTGAATATATCTGACATGATGAGCATATTTCTTCTCGTTCGAATTTAACATCTTCTTTGTTCTAATCAGTATGCTCTGGCCCTGTGATAGGATGATATTTCTTTGAATAAATACTTTGTATCTTTTCCCAAAGTTCTTTGGCTGATGAACATTTTCCCACTTTGTCTTTTACTAGATGAGGTAATCCTTCCAAGATGAAATCCATTGCTATTTTGTTATTTATTTTCAATTCCTTCTTGGCTGTAGTATTCGATTTCTTTGTAGCGTTGTTTCCTGTAACAATTGATTGCCAAACATCATACCCCTATGCCTATAAAAACGTTTTCATCTTGATACTCCACATCTCACATCTCTGGTCATTCTAACCATCAAAATCCGTTACTACAATCTTAGCGTAATCCATGATCTACCTTCCAGTGGTTAAATTGTTTCCTTGAAGGAACTTGCTCTGATACCAATTTTTTGAATCCTTATAGGGGGGGGGGTGAATCAATATGAGAAATTTTACCACTTTTAACCACAATATATAAATTTCAACATTATCAATAGTATATCATCAATGTATCATCTATGATTGCATTCAATATATCATGAGCACATAATAATAGGTAGTATCATATCACAACATCACATCAAATACACAATACACCAAAATTTACATGGAAGACCAAATGGGACAAAAACACAGGATTATTTCTTATATATTGTCAAGAAAACATTCATTAGAAGAACCAACTTTCCAATTCTCTAGTTGTAACTGGAAGGAGGATACAACCCCCTATTTACAAGCTCCAACCTGGAGGAAGCTACAACTCCCTGAATTATATGTCTCCAACCAGAAAGAGGATACGACCCCTTGATTATCAGGCTCCAACTTGAAGGAATCTCCAACTCCCTAAGTTCTATGGAACCAACTGAAAGAAGGATACAMCACCCTTTCCTTTCCCTATCCTTCCTCCCTAAAATATGAGTGTAAAACAAATTGTCACTACCACAATCACTTCCATTGTCAACATGTCACATCAACCTATGACTACTACTATCACATCAACCAACCTGTCACTGTCACTATCACATCAACCAACCTGTCACTATCACTATCACATCAACCGACCTATCACTGTCACTGTCACTATCACTATCAACCAACATGTCATTGTCACTGTCACATCAACAACTTGTCAATGAACCTGTCACTGTCACTCTCACTGTCACTATCCTTGTCACCATCACTATCACTATCACTGTCATCATCACTGAGGTACCATAACCAACTAGATCCACACACATAGATATAACCCAACCATGTATATCAACCATGTACATCACTCATCAACCATGTAAATCAACCTGTACCAACCATGCATCAACTTGTACCAAACTGTTCATCAACCATGTACCAACACCTGTACCAAACCATGCATCAACCATGCACCAAAACCTGTACCAAATCGTGCATCAACCATGCACCAAAACCTATACCAAACCGTGCATCAACCATGCACCAACACTTGTACCAAACTATACATCAACCATGTACCAACACCTACACCAAACCTCTGGTTCTTTCTGATTCTTTCTATTGCTCTAGTATATTCTTACTCTCTTGACCTTCCTCATGGTTTTCTTGTTTCATGTTCATCTTCTCAACTTTAGCAATCATTCTAGGGAAATATAAAACTTCATGTCCAGTAGCTTTACAACAAAGGAAAATAGGACCTCTACCCGGGCATTCCTTAGCAAGATGTCCCAGTCTTTTGCAACTATAATAAAGAGTCAATTCTCTCTTTCTCTTAAATGATCCCCAACCTTTCATGTACTATGCTCTGGGATCACAGTGATGGACCTGTAAAAAATTCTTTCTAGGATCCTACATCCACTTGTTAGTCCAAAAATTCTTTCTATGCATATGAATAACATATCTTTCACTATTTTTATCAGATCTATTCATATCACATCTTCTTTCTTCTAGTTGTGCCCTAGTTTTCAAACTAGGACGAAATGTATCAAACATACCTAGATCCATTCTTTCGAGACAATAATTTCCACTTATCTTACCTTTATCAGAGCACAAAGATTTAAGATCTTACCTCTTTTCTTCAGATCGAAATTATCTTCTTAGCACAGAGCTTCACAAGTCAAGTAGAGTAATACTCACTACAACAACAGATCTACGCACAAAGCTTTCTCTTTTCCTCAGTTCCCAGCAATCACAGTTTTAGGTCCCGACAACATAACCATTTGTTGGCACGGGGGCAGACCTAGGGTTCAACGCTTCAACAACGCACCAACAAAACCCTAACTACCGGCCCTTTCGGCAACACTTGCGAAGAAGGTGAAGTCTCCCCCGAGGTAGAGTTAGGGGGGGTTGTAGGACTCAAGTGTCTACCTAGCTGGGACACAGATCTATGATCACAATACTTAACAGAGCACTTAGAAATTAACGTTCATTAGTCTTTGAACCTTATCCACATCACATATAAAAACCCTAATTACAGAACAACGCAGTATTCAACAATATCTAATCATATCTAACCATTCAACACATAGTATCAACAGATCTAGAATTCATTCATGTTATCAAGCACTATGCTACTACATCATATGCATCTAACATACATAAAGATTGAACACTAAGCATAAATCACATCAATAACACAAATCAATCACAACAAAGGATATACGTGGTTCACCCCCAGCGTGGGGCTACATCCACCAACTTTACGTCTTATTTATTATCTTCTTTCAATATTCTTACATGCACAGAGCCACGAAACCAACTTCGCATATGACAAGAGATCTGTGCGCACTTCGCCAGATCCGCCTTCCTTGAGTTTAGCACAACACAGAGCCTTCTTACAATCACTTGCACTCAACTCTGCAAGTTAACACATAGTATGCACAGAGCCTCCACAACTAATCACACTTAGAAACCTTTACATATCTTTCACAGAGCCAATTTAGATCTGATCGAACTCTTAGCACTTAGCACTTTGGCCCTTTCTTACATCACCTAACTACTTATTTATACATTTACAAATGAGGCCTAAGCATGGGTAAACCCATGGGACAACATCCCATACCCATTACATAATCCCTAAACCCAAAAATATTGTAAAAGGGGGTGAGATCCCGTGATCTCTGCTTCGCCTGGGTGCTCCGTCTTTGACCAACCTGTCGAAGTCCCAAAAATGGTCAAACACAACCAAGGTTCTCCAAAACTTGGTCGAGGGCCAACAAGTTCCTACAGACAAGGGTTTTCCCTATGCTATAGCTCTTTGATATACATGATGGCTCCAACAGTAGTACTTGGCCCAATATCTCAGGGAACTAACTAAGGAGGCTAGACCGTACCTTTAGTCATACTATCTGACTACCTAGGTACTAGAGACTATCTTTCTGAGTGTTATTATTGGTGGCATGTTGTCGACCAGGTTTTGCAAGATCCTTGGTCAAGTTTGACATGTTTTGGGACTTCAACAACTTGTTGAAGGTGGAGCGCAAGACAAAGAAGAGATCGCAGGATCTTGGCGCCTTTTTGGGTCCTTTTTGGGATTTGGGATTATGTAATGGGTATGGGGATCTTGGCCCATGGGTTTACCCATGTTTAGGCTTATTTTTTAAACTATAAATAGATGTCTAGGCAATGTAAGGAGAGGCATATATATATCTGTGTGATATTAGGCGAAGTGCTAAGTATGAATTGTAGATGCTTTGTGCATACTGTGTGAGACTTGCAAAGCTATGTGCATGTAATTGTAATAAGGCTTGGTGTTGTACCCTAACTCGAAAAAGGAGGATCTCGCAGAGTGCATGCAGATCTCCTATCTTCTGTGGAGTAGGATTTTGATGCTATGTTCATGTAAGAAGCTTGACCAAAGATAATAGAGAAGAAGAGTTGGCGGACGTAGCCCTAGGGTGGGGGTGAACCATGTACATGTTGTGTTTCTATGCTTTGTGCAATGTGTTGATGTGTTTATGTCTTTACTTGCTAAGTGCTTTGATATAGATAAATAGATCTGTTTATGCTTTGTGATAACGATGTATATGGATGTTAGATCTTAACTATGTTAATGTGCTTAGTGATTGAATCTACTAGATCTAATCTACCTCTCTATGATAAGTGCTTAGATACATCAGATCTGGATGAATGGGGCAATACTCTATTTTATATGCAGAGTATATAGTGGTCAGATATTGATGAACTGTCAGTGTTAAGTGCTCTGTTAATTATTACAATCACATATCTGTGTCCCAGCTAAGGTTGTAGACACCTGAGTCCTGCAACCATCCTTGCCTCTACCTTGGGTGAGACTTCATCTGCTTCGCAGGTGTTGCCGAAAGGGCCAGTAGTTAGGGTTTTGTTGGTGCGTTGTTGTAGCATTGAACCCTGGGTCTTCCCTTGTGCCAAAAAATGGTTCTATTGCTGGGACCTGAAACTATGATTGCTGGGAGCTGAGGAAGAATAAGCTTTGTGCAAAGATCCGACCTAAACATGTGATTGTTGGGAACTGAGGAAGAAGAATCTTTGTGCAAAGATCTGACCTGAAACTGTGAAATCTCTGTGCGTAGATCTGTTTCCCTAGTGCACAACATTGCACTTGACCATGAAGCTCTGTGCCAAGAAAATAGGTCAGATCTAAATAAAATCTAGGTAAGATATGGAAGCTCTGTACTCTGATAAAGGTAAGAATAGTGAAAATCTCTAGATCTGAAATCTTTGTGCTCTGTAGAAGTAAGATAAGTGGAAATTTGTGTTTCAACAATATGGATCTAGGTATGTTTGATAAATTATGTCCTAGATTGAAAAATAGGGCGCTAATATAAGAAAGAAGGTTTGACATGCGTAGATCTGATAAGAACAGTGAAAGATATGTTATGCCTATGTATAGAAAGAATGTTTGGAATAACAAGTGGATGCAGGATCCTAGAAAKAAATGTTCACAGGTTAGCTACTATGATCCTAGCRCGTAGTACAAGAAGAGTTGGGAATCATTTAAAAAAAAGAGAGGATTAACCCTCTGTTAAAGTTGCAGAAAACCGGGACATCTTGCTAAGGAATTCCATGGGAGAAGACCTAGTTGTCTTTGTTGCAAATCAATGGACCATGAAGTATTGGATTGCCCTAGAATGATTTCTAAGCTTGAAGGAATGAACATGAGACAAGAAAACCCTAAGGCAGATCCATAAACTACAATTATGGAAGAACCCCAGAAAGAATCAGAGAAAGTATTGCTACAGATAAAAGACACCCTGAATGACCACTGACATGTCAGCTTATCAGATATATTCAAAGAAAAAGCATGCATAGAAGAAAGAATAGGAGACTTCAACATTGACTGTGTTCTAGATGAGGAAACACAGGTGAATATCATGACAAAAAGAACTTGGGAACTTTTAGGGAAGCCTGTTATGACTCCTTCATTGGGAGGAATGTGACTATTTAGAGGAAAGATGATAAATCTATGTGGAAAGATCACCTAGATACCTATGAATGCCAATGGGACTTTGATCGAGGAGGATTTCAAGATTGTTAAATTTATTGAGAAAAACTCCCCATTTACCATGTTACTAGGAAAACCTTGGATTGAAAGAGATTAGACCAGAAGGAAGGAAGAAGAAGAAGTTTTAGAGTAGAAGAAATGAGAGTTAAAATATTTCATGACTAGAAGGATCACACACTTTATTGAAGAATAGATTGAAGATATATAAATCCAAAGACCTAGATGTCGAAGTTGCAATAACACTAGAAGACCCATAGAAGATTGCAGTACCTATTCCAGATAAAGAAGAAGTATCACCCTTGAATCTTAGGAAAGAATCTCAATAGAGTGAAGTAACTATGCCAAACGTAGATAAGAATCAAAAGGGAAAAATGAATACTGAGACAAAGCTCACTAGAAAGAAGGCCAGAAAGATAAGCAAGAAGAGATCTAAGATCGAAAAGTTACAGAAGGTTCCATAGGGAACTTTGTAGAGGGAAAATTTGCAAAATTGGAGCTTCGCCGGGATAACAGAACAACGCCACATGGAACTTTGCCAGGGTGAAGCAATATAGATGTTAGGGACAATATAACCGTTAGGTAGAGAATTTCATTTTAGATGGCTCTTGAACCTGATTGCATTTGTTTCCTGGGAGATGCCGAAAGGTGCGACCTTCCTAGACATAGAGCTGTTTGAACCTCTTGCTACGAAGTTCACTACCCTTTGGTATTCAAGTGATATGAAAAAATAGTTGCAGTCGAATGTTGTGTTTCATACATATTAACTCCATCTAAAAAGAGCCATTGAAGATGAGCCTCGCATGAATCCAAACACCTTATAGAGGTTCTGACCCCTGATGAAGTTTAGCACAGATCGACACTTCATCTACATTACAGCGCGAGAAGATGAACATAAAGAGCAGCTCCAGTCATATTATAAACTTACAGAAGAAGACCTTGAGGAGATCACTAAGGAATGGTACGTTAACCTCTTTATCCCCACCAACCCTACAGAGATATCTGATATTGACAACCTAGAGGATACTCATAAAGAATGGAATACACCCAAGAAGACTGAGGAGGTCCAAAATTTAAGCGGCACCTCAGAAAAGACTGCTTCAGTGTCACCTGACAGAGGGGGTGATGACGAAGTAGAATCTAAACATAAGCCAGGCGAAGTAACACTGCCTAGATATGAGGTTGACCCCTTGAAGAAGAGGAAGGTTTCCACCCCGAAACCTTCTTCCCAAAAGAAATCGAAATCCACCATGACCAAGATGCAGATTGTCCTCACCTCTGACGATTTTGACTTCATCATAGTAGCCCTGAATGACGCTTCACTGGAAATAACAGAGAAAAAAGAATCCAAGAAGGAAGAAATGTATGATAGAATAGGAGTCGAACTTTGAGGGGTACAACAAGCCCATCAGTCCAGCTGCGCAGTCTCCACTGTGCCCCTGCCATTGGGAGAACCAGAGTGGGGAGATGAGCCAGCCCAACTCCACCGACTAACTGATACAATTGAAGCTTGCCTTAGACGAGCACAAGAAGAAACAAAACATGCCACCCATGCCTTGAAGGAAGTGCAAGGCATACTCGTAGAACAATGTAATGATGAAGAACAGGAAAAGATCGCTCTCCAAGAAAAGTTCGATGAAGAAAAATCCCAGATGCAACAAGAAAAAGAACAGTTGCTCATGGAGAAACTCGAAGTGAAAGAAGCGGTAAGCAGAGAACTTTGCTTCGTGACAGTCTGAGAAATAAAGGCAGAGGACCGAGTCATGCAACAAGTAGAGAAGCTCACATAACCTATCCAAAAACTACAACAATGCATAGCAGACTTAGAGCTCCGCATAGTGCCCAAGACTCTGCATGATGTAAGGGATCAAAGAGAAGAAACAGTATGGAGCGCAATTGAAAGGATAAAGGCCCTTGCCATGGAATGCAAACAGATGAGAAATTGCAGTGCCCAGATGTATGAGAAACTCATTGAGAACCCAGAATTGCAGGCACTGGAGTCACAACTCCAGGAAGCAAAGTAGCAAGCAGAGACAAGACAAGTGCAGTTGAAGCCCCTATCAGTTGTGGAAATAATGAAGCGATCCCAAGAGCAACGCACCACCCAGTAGCAGATCCACAATATCCAGAGAAGAGTTATGGAAGTAACTTAGAGGCTCCAACCTATACAAGATAAGGCTTACCAATTTTTCACAAAGGTTGAAGGTTGAGGAGCAGAACTCGAGCAGGTTGTCACTACAGATGAACAATGCCTAGAAGGACCTGTCAATGACACAGTCATCCAAGAGTTCATTGAATAAGAGGCTATGGCACAACAAGAAGTCGAAGCAGCTCAAGCCATGCTCGAGGATTTTGAATAAGAACTACCCAGACCTGAGTGACTCAGGACGAGTCACAAGTGAGTGTTGGGGGCCTGTTGACCCTTGACCAAGTTTTGGGAGATCCTTGGTCAAGTTTGACCTATTTTGGGACATCGATAGCCTGTCGAAGGCAGAGCATAAGACGAAGCAGATATCACAGGATCTCGGCCCCTTTTTGTGTCCTTTTGGGGATTTGGGATTATGTAACGGGTATGGGGATGTCGGCCCGTGGGTTTACCCATGTTTAGGCCTATTTTGTAAGGTATAAATAGATGTCTAGGCAATGTAAGGAGAGGCATATATATATCTGTGTGATATTGGGCTAAGTGCTAAGTATGGATTGTAGATGCTTTGTGCATACTGTGTGAGACTTGCAGAGCTACGCGCAAGTAATTGTAAGAAGGCTTGGTGTTGTACCCTAACTCGAAGAAGGAGGATCTGGCGAAGTGTGCACATATCTCCTGTCTTCTGCGGAGTAGGATTTTGATGCTATGTGCCTGTAAGAAGCTTTACTGAAAATAATAGAGAATAAGAGTTGGTGGACGTAGTCCCAAGGTGGGGGTGAACCACGTACATACTGTGTTGCTATGCTTTGTGCGATGTGTTGATGTGTTTATGTCATTACTTGCTAAGTGCTTTGATATAGATAGATAGATCTGTTTATGCTTTGTGCTAACGATGTATATGGATGTTATATCTGAACTATGTGAATGTGCTTAGTGCTTGAATCTGCTAGATCTAATCTAGCTCTCTATGATAAGTGCTTAGATACATCAGATCTGGATGAATGGTGTACTACTTTGTTTTATCTGTGGAGTAGATAGTGGTCAGATATTGATGAATTTTCGGTGCTAAGTGCTCTATTAAGTATTACAATCATAGATCTGTGTCGCAACTAAGGTTGCAGACACCTGATTCCTGCAACCACCCCTGCCTCTACCTCGGGTGAGACTTCATCTTCTTCGCAGGTGTTGCCGAAAGGGTCAGTAGTTAGGGTTTTGTTGGTGTGCTGTTGTAGCGTTGAACCCTGGGTCTGCCCCTATGCCAACATGGAACTATAACATTTAGGATACCGATTGGTTGATCTATGGATGGTTTCAGGATAGCTAGGAGGTTTCCCGATATACCAGAGGTACATGGAAGCACAAGTTCGTATGCATGTGTTGTATGATTGACTACCACTCAAAGGGGTGGGTACCAACAGGGGTTACAAGGGTGTCAAACAATGTGAGCTTAAGTACCTCTTGTATTTCCTATGTGTATGCTTCCTCGACCACATATTTATGCAATGAACGACAAATATTTGTAGCTTAAATATGTCGAAACACGTCTCTAGCCTGGAAAAAAAATAACCCACAAATCCTGCCAAGGAAAGTTGATCCGGATTATTTTCGGCATGAAATGAGAACGGAGCTATAATAAAGAAATGCACAGAGATATCGCATATATTCAATAATAGAACATAAATATATCATATATGAAACTATAAACACATATATATAATAATACACGATTTCTATTAATGAAATAAATGTACAGAGACTGTAAAATACAGAGTGAAAGACTCGATAGAATGGTGGGAGATTATCTCTGAGAAGAGATGTGACGGCTACTCGCATTCGTAAGAATATGGTTACAATGAGGCTCTCAAGGAATTTTTACAATAAGCAGGAATGTCAAAAACCCTAGACATCCAAAAACCTAACCCTAGGAGATGAAGTGCCAAAAGTCATGTGGGCCCCGTTTGGGTAAGTTAATACATCAACTTCCCGGGGTCGTAACATTTGCATACGATCTCCGTTTTGGGCGTGTGATAGCCCGTTGGAAAGGTATCATTGAGAAGATTCATTTTTTGGGATAAATAATTCATTTTTCTATCATTGAGGAGCTCGATCCCAAAAAACCTTCATTTAGGCCCTCAAAATGGCCCCGGAAGTTAAAAACTGCTAAAAATAGTAAATTGCCAAAATTGCCAGAAAACTGTTTTGAGCCAGTCGGACAAGGTGGGTGGCCACCGATATCCACCTATATCAATCCTCCCTCCTTAGGAATAAATGGTCTCCATTGTGTTGAGTTCCTGGGGGAGAGGGAAAAGCGTTTGTTGAATTTGCATCTTGGTGAGCTGCTTGTCTTGCTGGAGATGTCGCTCTGCTAAGTTTGTGGAAGTTTGGCACGAACCTGTTGAGGCTGAGGATTTTCAAAAAGTTGAGATACATGAGAGGATGGTGTGCATAAGGAATCTTTTCACTTTTCTGCAGCCTTGTCGACCTACTTCTGTTGGATAAAAGATGCTCGGGGCGAGGTTGTAGTGGTTGCAGTGTCCTTCTGTTCTTCTTTTGAACAGATTGTGAAGAAGCTAAATTTTGTAGTATGAGATACTACCTTGTGGAACTTTTTAGGTGGAACAGTAGTTGGAACTACCTCTGGCATTCTGTAGAGATGACTCCCCAGAGAAACAATGACACTGCGGGATCGAGACTCATAAACAACATGGTGCTTCCACATATATGGTTGGCTTAGGAGAACATCACAAACATCCAGTGGGGCAACATCACATAATACCTCATCCTTGAAGGGATGGATTCCATATGAAAATTGACATTGCTGACTGACACGGAGATCTCGTCCTTGACGAAGCCACCTGATGTTGTATGGTTGTGGGTGTGGTTTTGTTGACAATCCCAACTGTTTGACAACCTCTGTTGAGATGAGGTTCTTCTGGTTTCTGCTATCAACAATAAAATGCAGCGGGGTCCCCTTCACTCACATTTTTGAATGAAAAAGATGCTCCCCCTCTTCAGGATTTATTGGTTCTTCTGGTTGAATTGTTGCAGTTGTGACAATAGCAGTGGGGTCTGCGTCAATGATCTGTCCTTTACCATTATTTTCAGAATCAGATTCAGAATCAAAGTTTGGCTCTTTGTCTTTGATCTCGACCACCAATACCTGTTTTGAGTGACATTCATTGGTGTTGTGCCAGGGGATTTTGTGGAACTCGCACCATTTTTCAGTGTCTTTCTTTGTCTTCCCGTGACCCTTCTTTTCCTGTGTCTTGGACTAGTTTTCAGGAGACTGTTTGTTAGGGTCGTCTTTGCCATACTTTAGTTGTTTCGGATTTGCAAACCCGAACTCCCATTTGTTCTGGTGCTTAAATTTCTGCTCAATTTTAATAGCATATCGATAAGCAGCACCGAGTGATGAGATGTGTAGAAAATCCATTTCAGTCTGGATGTATCTGTGTAGAGCCCCATGGTATTTCAGAACCAAATGTCATTCAGAGTCTTTGATACCCAACTTGGTGCGCAAGGTATGGAAGGTATTATTAAACTCCGAAAATTCTTGTCCCCTCTCTTGCCGCAGTGTGGTCCATCTCATGTACTGGTCCTCATAGTTGCAAACAGGGTAATACTGTTCCTTTACCACATCCACAAAAAAATCCCAAGTGGGCTCGACCCCATATATTCCAGACTCTTCTGTGGAACTTTTATCCCAGTAAGTTTCCCACCAATGTTTTACATGAGGAAGAGCTTTAAGGAGTGCGAAGGTGATCTTTTCTTTGTTGCAAAAATTGTGAACAGAGAAATAACCTTCTAGCAGAGTTAACCATTTTTCTAGGGCTTCTGCATCTATCTGTCCTTTAAATACAGGAATATCAAAATTAACTTGTACCTTGAAGGGCGAGGTGCCTCTAAAGTGGTTGCTTGATGAATATGCACCTGTTGCTGTCGGTAGACATTGAAGGATGTGGTAAAAATTCTCCATCATTTCGTCCCTCTGTCGCGTGAGAGCTTGCTCAAGCAATAGATTGATAGGATCGTCTGCTCCGTCATTTTTATTTTATTCCTGCATTGAGGGTTTCTTGGGTGTGTGAGAGAAATTGTATTCAAGAGAGACAAGATCGATACCCAACTTTCTATACTCGGACCTCGTCGAGGACATGCATTGAAAAAAACGATCAAGAGAAGCCTGCTCTGATACCACTGATCCTGATTATTTTCGGCACGAAATGAGAACGGAGCCATAAAAAGAAATGCACAGAGATATCACAGATATTCAATAATATAATAGAAATATATCATAGATGCAACCATAAACATAGATATACAGTAATACACGATTTCTATTAATGAAATAAATGTACATAGACTGTAAAATAGGGAGTGAAAGATTTGATAGAATGGTGGTAGCTTATCTCTGAGAAGAGATGTGACGACTACTTGAATTCTCAAGAAGATGGGTACAATGAGGCTCTCAAGGACTTTTTACAATAAGAAGGAATGTCAAAAACCCTAGACATCCAAAAACCTAACCCTAGGAGATGAAGCGCCAAAAGTCATGTGGGCCCCGTTTGGGTAAGTTAATACATCAACTTCCCGAGGTTGTAACTTTTGCATACGATATCCGTTTTGGGTGTGTGTGTTCGCACCCAATTCGTCACCTGGTGAGAAAATCGAGGGTGCTTACATGCCCTGTTGGGTCTTGCAGGTCATGACAGCTGTGGAAGGAAAGGTTAGAGAAAACAAAACAAACTACAAACACGAATTAAATAACAATAAACTAAAACTGTGAACATATGAAATAGAAACAATAAACACAAAAAGACACCGATGTCACCAATGGTTTTAAGCTGATCAATTGATGAAACCAGAGCACGATGAAGGAAGGGAACTGTGGTTCCTTCTTCCCCCAAAGGACGGCTCTTGAGGCCCTCACGAATTTGCTTCCCTTACAATGCAGAGAACTGAGGATGATGGCGAAAGTACTCCCAACAGAGAGAAATGTTGCCGATGTGTTACCGTCAAAGAATGAGCCCTTGACAATCTCAACAACATAACAATACTTGAAATTCCTTGCGAAAACAATGTGTCTTCATGGCTTTTTATAGCAGATCACCGGGCGATTATGTAACCTCTTCAAAGTGTGAAAAGGGGCTCTTTAGGGCTTCATTAGGTCATTAAACCGCCTACCCTGCGGATTCGGCTCGGATTTGGGAGTCAAATCTGATTGGGAGCCGGTCCATAAGTGGTTGGGAGGCCGACCTATGCAATAAATGCGTCATTTAGCAGRTGCRCGGGTTATTTCGTTGACAGCCGCGCGTCGTGCGCGCATGCGCACATGGTACGTTTTTGTCCTGCGCATGTGCGCGCGCACCAAACTGMTSTAAAGCGCCCTTCAATTTTTGGTTACTTTGTATAGTTTTTGACCCTTCTGGAATGCTGTGAAATTAATTCAGTGCCATGAATGACTTCATTGATGTTTTGATGATGCGGAGTTCTTGTCGCCATGTGCAGACGAAATTTCGGTGATAACAGTGTGATAGCCCGTTGGAAAGGTATCATCGAGGAGATTCATTTTGGGGGCTCAATAACTCCCTTGGATATCATTTAGGAGATATATCCTGAAAAACCTTCATTTAGGCCCTCAAAATGGCCTCGGAAGTTAAAAACTGCTAAAAATAGTAAATTGCCAAAATTGCCAGAAAATTGTTTTGAGCCAGTTGGGCAAGGTGGATGGCCAACGATATCCACCTGGATCAAAAGTGCTTTGATAGCACTTGTTAGGCACCCTATCTATTATAATAGCAGAAAACAAAAATATTGCAGTGAGTACCAGCGGAATAACAACATAGAACAAAAATATAACAGTGGAACAACATAATATATGGAACCACAACACAAAAATAATATATTTATTGATAGGAAACAATGTTCACTTGTCTCTTCGAGGGGGAAACCTCCAACAGAGCATATCTCTATTACAATAATTCTCAAGAAAAATCCCTCTCATACCTTCTACTCTTATTTATACTAATTCTATCTTCTAAAGAACATTCTAGAAGATCTTTCTAGAAGCGGAAGCTTCTATTAGGTCTTATTACATTGACTTTATCATATTTATTAAATAGGCTTTATTAACCAATATTGTCCTTTATTACATGAAAATATATTATTCTACCTATATGAGAAGTTAGGGATTTAGGTGCCTAACACTTTTTAATTTCTAGAATTTCTCTTACAACTTGCTTCTTGTTGATCTTGACAAGATTATCAAAGTGTATATGGCCCATTCTTCTATGACAAAGCCAAATTTCATCTTCTTTTCCCAACCAACATTGTTATTCTTCGATCTCATTGAAGATGTATATGTTGTTTGGAGTCCTTGTCATTGTTTCCACTAGTCTACCTAATCCCTCTTTCCTTATTTCACATTATTTTGAATTGAATATAAGTTTGTGAACCTGATCACAAATTTGGATGAAACTCAGCAAATTATGCTTCATATTTTCAACAAGTAGGACATTTGCTGCCACAACATCTTTGTTTCCAATACTAACTGTGTATTTTCCTATTATTTTGGCTGAGTTATCATTTCCAAATGTGATAGAGCACTCTTTTTCATTCTTTAATGTTGCAAATTTGTTTTATGTCTCCATTCATATGCTTTGAGCATCCACTATCAATATACCAATGGCTTCTTCTATTTTGGGCTTGTAAGGAAATCCCACATTCCTCAACCTTCAAATATTCTTGCTTCCTTTTCCAAGTTCTTTAGTGTTCCCCTATATGATTGAAAGGAACATTCCTAGTTTCCCTTGAAGAAACCATCAAATCACTTCTACAATTTTTGGCTCTGTCCAAAATTGTTACATTTGCAGCATTCAATTTCATAACCCATAGCACCAAAACTATTCTAATTTCTATCAAACACCTCATGAGGCTTTATGGGATAATTGTCTTCATAATGATTCTTGGTATTTTCATAACTAATTTTGTTCCACGTGTTTCTACCCTTTGAATAGGCTCTACAATTTATGGTTTTATGCCCAAAATTATTGCAAGAATAACACAAGGCAATACAAATATTTTGGTACCTAGGTGTGGGTGGTCTTCTAGTTGGTGTTGTTCTTCTCAAATTATGATCTTCTTCTTGGGTATTCTTCATTGTTGGTTGTTGATTTCATGTTCCTCTGAATGGATGATCTTCTTCTTTATTTATGGTTTACGTATGTCCTTCTTTAGAGGCTTGCATTCTTATTTCTTGATGGAACCCTTGATAGTATCTACATAACTTCTTTTCTCTTCTTCATTTCCTGTCATCATAGAGATTGAACCATCATCAGTATTATTTTATTTGTATCCAAGTCCATACTTGTCATAGAATGGTTTTTATTGCATATGATTTCATCCAATATTTTGGTGTTATTTCCAAAATTTAGTTGGATGTCCTTTTAAAAGTTCCTTTCTTAATGAGACTATTTTAGCTTCCAGATTCTCTATTATTTTCTTATTTTCTTCCAAATGTCTATTGAGTGTTTATTCAATCACTTTGGCTTCTTCCAACTAAATCCTTAGATCTATAATAGTTTGTTTGGCTTCTTTAGAATTTTTGCTAGGGTTTTGAAAGTCTTCATTCAATTTACTTAACTCTTTTTTGAGAGACTTGTTTTCCTTCCTTGCTATTCTTATATCACTTAAGGAACTGATCAATTCTACCTTAATATTCACTTATCCTTCTTCTTCATAGTCTCCTTCATTATTTTTAGTATTTTCCTCTTAAGTTTCTAATGCCATGAAGAGTACTCTTCTTGAGTCATTGTCATTGTCATCATCTTCATCGGATGAGGAACTATTGTCTTTTGAATAAAGGTTTTTCTTTTTCAAAAATCTTTCTTTATTTATTTATTTGTATCTTTTTTTATATTTATTTTATTTCTTAGGAACTTCTTCTTCATCACTATCTAAACCCCTTGCATAAGGACATTTAGAAGCAAAATGGCCAACTTTACCACAATTAAAGCATTTGAAAGGAAGCTTACCTTTGTACTTGTCGGTTCCTCTTTTTAGATTTATCATGAAGTTGGATTCTTATTCATTGTTTGAATCATCACTATTGATGGAGTAGGGTTTTGACCTTGGATTGTTCTTTCTTGTCTTCTTGGAGGCTTTGAAAGTTGCTTCCCTTCTGGATGGATTTTCCTGTTATGTTCTCATTTCATATGTTGTAACTATTCCATGTAATTCATCCATGCTCAATGTAGCAAGATCTTGTCTTTCTTATAGAGATGATATTTTAGGGTCAAAACTCATTAGAAGAGATCTCAATATCTTTTGCACAATAACTTAATTTTCAATATTTTCTCCTAGTCCTCTTATAGTATTCACAATTTCATCAACTCGAAGAAAATGCGTTGCAATATATTCATCTTCCTTCGTTCTCAAATGTTCAAATTGTCCTCTGTAAGTATGATGCTTGGTCCCTGTTGTAACATACGTTAAAATTATAAATATTTTATTAGAATATACTTTTGAGGTTTATTCTAGTTTTTCTTAATTTTTATTGACTAGTATAGATTTTAAATTTAATATGAATTTCTTGCATTAATTCTTGTTTTTCATTTTGTGTTAGAAGTTTTTATATGTTGAGTTCCAAGTTTTAATTTTATTTTAATTTTTCTCTTATTTGTGTATAATTTATTTAATTGTATATAGTGCTAATTGTAAATATTTTTTATATAGATTAAATTTTTATTGTTGAATATATATGTATATATGTGTGTGTGTGTGTGTGTGTGGAGAGAGAGAGAGAGAGAGAGAGAGAGAGCTAAATCGTATTTATATGTTAAACTTTATATTAATTAGAAATAATTGTTTTATTAAAGTTTTATAGTATTAAAAAACTAATAAAATGATATAATTGTGTGCAGGTAAATTGTGATGAATGTGGAGCATTGATCAAACAATGGTGAAATCAACGATTAGCATGACTCTGAAATGAACAAATTTTAAATGTACGATAAACTATCGGATCCGAACCCACATAACATAAACTTGTTTTTGTTGACAAGTTTCTCCTTCACGGCCTCAGACTAATTTCAAGTACCAGTAGAATTCACACAAATCCATGGTCAAATTCCTTTCAGAGTTGTTTCTAGGTGCTATAGATTTTCTTTCAAACGGGTGAACGAATCTTCTTCACGTGGTCTGAGTTGTGTTTTGGGGTTCTAAAAAACTTGGAATTATTTGAAATATTATTCAACATTATTTAAATCATGACCGTTAATTTTTTGTCTGACGGACCATCCAAAATTGATCTTGGAGGTATAGTTTTAGAGCTCCTTTAACTTGAAATCCTTTGCGTCCCCGAAAGGTGTTCTCTAATGGATGGATTAAACTTGATCTCAGACCCGTGTCAATAAATGTCGATCAACGGTAAATATTTATTCTCAGAGTCCCACGTCCTTGATCACTCTGATGGAGCACTCTAACAGATGGTCCAGATTGCTCCAAAGGTAGTTCGATAGACGAACCATATCCATCACAAATATTTGGGTTTACTAGATGCCACGTCATCCAACTAGGTGGCATGCCAACTCAACTCTATTCAATGACTGCCACATGTATGTTCGAAAACCCCCAGAGGCACATGTTAGCACCCCAAAACTAGGTGACACATGTCATGTCATTTTTCCACATGTCCATATGATATCAACATGATGTCATCAGGGTCAAAGTCATTTAGTTTTACAACACATTAGATCAAAAGTGTTGGACACACCGACCACACTGAGAGGGGGGGGGTGAATCAGTGTAGGGCTCTTTTTAAACTTCCCTTCACAAAAAATCCTTAATTAGCAATCACCATTTAATCATCACTTATTATTGTCATTTATAACTAGTTGTATGTGAACATAAATCAACAACAGATAACAAAAACATATATCATCAACAAGCCATCACCACAAAGAACAAAAAGAACACAAAATGTATGTACAATTTTCCTTTTATTATGGACTACAAGTCTACAATCCTTGGGTCTATCAGCAACAACTGAATAGAGTTACAATTCCACAAGAGCACCAGCTCTGCAATGCAATACTCAAATTACACAACTCAGCACCAACTGAGAAGAGGATTCAATCTTCAACAGATACCAATCGGTCAACAGGTACACTACTTGTCAGTAGTGCAACACGCGTATGTACACGCCCTACCAATAGTGCAACCCACGTATGTACGCGGTCTGGATCACAACAGCCTGCGTGTGCCTCCTTAAGATCTAGGGTTTCCTCTCTCCATGGAAACTTAGATCTTCTGCATCCTCTGTCACATCCACTTCTTCCCTTCACTGTCCAATTTGTGCCATAACCAATCACAACACATCTATGCTCTCCAACAACTTACTCATGCTCCTCAACCATACAATATGAATGTTACTCAATCATGTATAAGTAACCAGTATACTATGACAAACATATTAGTACTGAAACATAAGAGTGTTTCTCACTCAGTCAATGAACCAATAAAACCATATCACAACAGCCATACCAATATTTCCTTAAGCATTCACCATACCATAAGAAAGAGTATCCATAAAAACAAATGTGTAACCATACCATAAATTCTATGGCAGATCTGATCCCATACAATGCAAATTTGGAACTTGCTTCATCCTTCAGAAACCTGGCACCAGCTTACACTCAAGTCTCCATGATTTTTTTCAATTGTATGCGCTTTGATGTTCTTTAGCGCATGCATGTACATGCCCTACCTCACTATAGCCTGCATATGTATGCACTCAGGCTCACTGCAGCCCGTGTGATCCTTCAAAAACTAGGGTTTTTGAACTTCCAAAAATTTCGTCGTCAAGATCTCAGAATTATGAAAAATTTGATGCGTCCATGAAAACTTGCAATCACTCTCTATCTCATAATAGATCTTCAATATATGCTCAAGAGAGATGTCTTTGCAAGAGACCCTTGTCTCTTATTTGTACTCTCCAAGTAGCTTCCTTAAAATCATCCACTAGGTCACTTTGTCCATATATCCACTTTATCCACATAACCATTTTTCCACATAGCCACCTTTATCCAACTTTGTCCACTTAGCCACTTTTCTCACATGGCCACTTGTCCATTTAACTCTCTTTCCTTATTTTTATGGTTAATCCATTGATAACCACTTTCCATAATTAGAAAGTTCTCCATTAACATTATTATTTAAATAATCCTCTTTGAATTCATCACTTCACTTTATTATTTAAATAATTTCTTCTTTGTAATCACTTTGACTTCTTTGACCTTTTGGGGCTTCTAGCCAACACATGAGGGTCCTCCAACTTCATAAGGCCATAACTCTCAAACCATGAGGATTTATGTGATGTTCCACATACCACCAAAAATGGCATGGTAAGCACTATCCATCTAGGATAGTTTCACTGAAAAATTCATTGATCTTCATCTCATTGTTCCACAATTAAGCATGGATTCTCTAATCATACTTCTAGGATAAATCAACCACAAAACGTCTTCCCCTGAGGGCTTTCACCTCCATTTTCACTTCCTATCAACCATGAAAATAAAATAATGAGTCATCTTTACATCAATCCAAATAGAATAACCCATGACAATACATCACTATGACAGTGTCCCTTTGTCATTGATTCTATGCATGACCACATGATCCAATAATAAATACATTAATTCATCCATCCATTTTATGCATCATATATCAATGAAAACACATCGATCCATCTTCATCTATAACAATGACAATACATACTTCATCAATATACTATGAGAAGACATTGTTCCTTTGAAACCAATCCTTTGACATCAATGACAACATGATCCAACAATATCCCCCTTTGGCATTGATGGCAATACCAACATTGATGTCAACACCAATGATTGATGGCAACATGTATACATGGCATTTCTCTTCATCAATGGTCATCTCAATCACATCAATGTGATTTTCTCTCCCCGTTTGACATCAATGGAAAATGGTATTTTTCTCCTTAGGGCTACTCCCCCTGCCTGAACTCTCCTTGGGGATGTTCCCCCTGCATGGATGCCTTTGATATTCCTCTAAATAATCTCTCCCCTTTTTGAACAAGGGATATCACTCTGGTGTAATGTTGAAGACATATTGCTCATGCTCCCCCTGTGACCATTGCTCCCCCTGAAACTATGCCTTTGTGCTCTTTCTCCAAGTATAGGGATCATTTTCAAGTATTTCTCTTTTCATCTGATAAATATCTCCTCCTAGAATCATGGGAAGAATAATGAATCCCCCTATGGGTATGTCTCCCCCTATCTTCTCTGCAATATGAACAATATGCTACCACTGCAATATGCTTCTGCTGCAAATTCTATTGCTCAACCAGAACATGGATCAACTGCTCAAGAATGATCTACTTTTTATATGATGATCCTTGGACCTAGACATGCATCAAACTTGTGCCATACCATACATCATGAAGAAAAAGATATGTCAACAATTAATAAAGAATCATGAAAAATACATTAACCAAGTGCATCATGTGCATATTGTGTGTCAACCATGAAAAACACCTATGTACATCAACCATGTACATCAATACCATATGGTATACCATAAGATATCATCAATGAAGTGTATCAACCATATTCCAAGAACATGTGCCAATTTTGTACCAACCATATGCCTCTACCAACATGCCAACCATGTGCCTCAAACAAGTGTCATATCACCCATGACATGCCTCTACCATGAACCAAGTGCCACAACCATGTATCTTAATCAATCAAGTGTCTCAACTATGTCGTCTCATACATCATGTACCAAAGTATATGCTAAACAAGTAATACCAATGGTGTACTTTATCCAATTACTATCACCCACAAACATATACCATCTATGAGTGCATCAACAATGCACCAAACATGTATCACCACCTTTACCAAGCAAGTGCATCCACCATGCTCCAAATAGGACGAACTACAATCAATATGTGATCTCATACATGTATGCCATATCAACCATAAACCATGTGCCAATCATACTGCTAGAAGGTTCCTCTATCAGTGTACCAAAAGTGTACCAAACATGCATCAACTATATGACTCATCAATGATGTACAATATAACCACCT
>SNQJ01S0111956.1:38945-50063 GCA_010110895.2 Picea sitchensis | reverse complement strand
TTTATTTAGTTTTTGTTTAATTCTTGTTAATAGCTTAGTTGTTTTCTTTCTAACCTTTTACATCACAGCTGTCATGACTAGCAGAGCCCAACTAGGCATGTAAGCACTCACTTTTTTCTCATCACACGACGAAAAGAGTGCAAGCACCAGGTACTAGAGAGTATCTTCCCGAGTGTTGTTCTCGGTGGCACTATAGCAGTTAGGCAACCGATCAGTTTATCTAAAGAGGCCTTCAAGAAATCTAGGTTGATTTGTAAAAAAGTGTTGTCTCATGCGCTACCACTCGAAGGGGTACCAACAAGGGTTACAAGGGTGGCCAACAGATGTGCGCTTAAGAACCACTTGTATTTCTTGCATGTATGAATCCCTCACCACAAGTTTATGCACGTAATGACAGATCTCTATGGCTTAAAGATTCCATAATACGTCTCTACCCTGAAAACAAATTACCCACAATTTATGCCAAGGAAAGTGCTCTGATACCACTTGTAATATACCAGATATAAAAACTATGCAGAACATAAATAAAATGCTAGAAATGGAAGAATAACAATGATATAACCAGAACAATCACCACAATAACACTGAAATGATATAAGAATAACAACATAAATAACACTTTGATTCTGAGAGAAATGTTCATGGGCCTCTTCGAGGGGGCAACCTCTAGTCGAGAAGAGCTCTATTAGAATAATATCCAAGCTAGGGTTCGCATACCCTCGACTCCTATTTATACTAAATATGTCTATCAAAAGAAGAATCTAGAGGAAGATCCTTCTAGAATCAGAAGCTTCTATTAGGTCTTATTACATTCGACTTATTCTATTTTATTGCAAGGCCTTATTAATATTGACCTATATTACATCCGAATATATTTTTCTACCTATGTGCGGGTTAGGACCCTAACATCTTGATTGTCTCTTTCATAGAAAACTCGAGGTGACATAATATTGAAGACCTGGGAGGAAAATCTAGTTGAAAGCAAAAGATTAGCCAGGGAAGTGAAGAAATCTTGTGAAGAAGCATTGTCTTCACTCAACAAAGAGTCAATGGACATTGAAAGAGATAGTATCTTTGAGGCCCTGGGGAAAATTGATATAGAAAAAAATCAACTTAATTCCAAGACAAGCATGGAAGAAGCCCAGACGACAATACAACAATTGAAACAAATCGACCTTATACATATTAATAAGTGGATAGTCAATCCTAGTTTACGGCTATAGGCTATATATTTGGAAGAAAGGATCATGCAAGATAGTTTTCCTTACATATAAAAGAAGATATATACTTTCGAGGCAAATGACAGAACATAACCTTCTAGGTTAGTCGTGCAGTTCATAGGCAGATGTGTCCAGTGTGTCGAACAAGGGAAATCCAACACATCTAGAAACAAATGAGGCTAGAAGAACACACTGTTCACACAGGTCATAATTAGATGCCAGTTGTTTCCAAGATGGAGGATATGAAAAAGAAACATCCCTACCTACAGACAAAGAGACAGATTAAATGATTATGGGAATTTTCATTTTACCCATTGTAATATTTATCATTTTTAGGTTATGAGAAGTCCAACCATTTCAGGTTGAGACCATTTTGTATAAATATCTAAATAAAAGATTCATTTTGGGCTGCTTCTTGCCAAATGTAATAGAGTAAACTCTCCTTTTGTGAGAATTAATACAAGTGCAGATAGAGATTCGATTTTTTGTGCAATTTGAGTTATGTGTTTCTCCTATGTCTCATAGTTCTATCTTTCTTTATGTCATTCCTTGATAAGTGAGTGGTTGAAATTTAGTACTATTACTACTGTAGTGACATGTTATCGGTTGTTTGATAAGAAAGCAATTTTTCCTCTATGTTTTCTATAAGTAAATACAAGACCTGTGAGCTACTTGCATTACTGTATATTATATCCTTTCAAGGGTGCATTGATTATTTTATTCTACTGTGAACAAAGTAAGATTCATCTTGCATTGATGCATCATTTTGTTTAACAGTTTTGTAAGTTTTTCCTCACATCAATTGATTTTATAAATCGACCCAGACATCAAAATATGACCTCTGTCCTGTTCTGTCATTAATTTCATTTGAGGATTAATTCTTATATAGCTAATAGAAGAAAAAAAAACCTTTCAAAACTTTCCTTTATATTCCTAATGCCTAAAATTATTCTTTGAAGCCGTAAGTTTAATCTCAGGAACAACAACAAACTTATTACAAAATATTTAGAAATTAAAACAAATCAACATGTCTTTATTTGATTTATGTTTCAAAACATGATATGTCAAAGTCTAAAAGTTGCAAAATATTAGCCTCGCTCACATATCCAAGTCCTTGAGTCCTTCCTTCGTGAGAATGTCCAAATTTGTAACAATAATTGATTGTTGTTAAACATTATTTTCATCACCCCTATGACCGTTAATGATGTAAACCTATCCTTTGTCTTTAGAAGGATCAATGGCCCAAATTCCTGAGGAAAGGATGAAGATGAACTTTTCTTGAGAAATGAAGTTATCTTTGCCTTTGTAAAAACCTCATAAATTGGGATCGTCGCACCTTTCTCAGTGTTAAGGGTGCGACGGTCTAGGATCATCATAGGTTTCACCATAGTAGCCTGGGACGACGTCGTAGTTTTCTTAGTGTTAAGGGTGCGATGATTTTCGTACGAAGGAAAAAGAGGAATTTCTCGAAAGTTATAGAATATAATATTTGAGGGTGAGGTGGTCTCCGATCGGTTTCGATATGAGTCACATCCATGATCTCATGGGATGATACTAACCTTCTCACTCTATCCTTTTCATCCTATAAAAGGAGAGGAGTTATCATTGGGAACGTTAGCTTGGGAAAGTTGGATAGCCTTTGGAGCTTGGAGCTTGATGAGTTTTGATAGACTTATGATCTATGTTGTCAAGATATATTGTTAGTACCTCAAACTTACAATCTGAGAATACTTGGAGAAAAAGTGTGTGTGAATCAAGGAACTGTTGGAAGGGACCTTACAACATCAAGGCATTGGTTTTATTCTCCTTTTCATATATTTAATACAATTATATATTTCTTTCCCATAAATTTGGTCTTATTTTATTGTATAACTCCTTGATCACATACATAGGTTTTGTTTCAAGTATATGTTGTTTCCTTCACTTCGTTGGCTTGTGTATTTTTATAGGTTCATAATCCCATAATCTATGGAATAGAGCGAGGATGACACTAGCAAGGACAAAATGCATTTAAAAGGTATGTCATTTATCTCTTGTTAGTCAGTATGCTTGATAATTGAAAATTAGGGAAAGTTTTATATCCTGTCTTGTTTTGTTCTAGTTTCATGGTCAAACTAGGGAGATCTGTTTGTGTCCACACTTACCAATTAGTTTGATAACAATTGTTGGGATGAAACTGTTGGAGTTGTCTCTGACTCTGAACTCTCAGTGTCTAAATAAGGAAAATCCAAAACATGCTTCCCTTTGTTCTTCATTGTACTTTCAATATTACTCTCTGCTTGTTCAAGAACTAGAGGATCTCGAGAAAACCCACATGACATTGATCTTGTGTGAACACCAATGTCTATAGGCACTTGCATAGGTCTTCTAGATTTTAACTTCATTATTTTGCTAATAATCTCATTGTCAAGCTCTTGAAATTCTTCAGGGTCTTTTCTTATAAGCTTTGTCTCTTGGATTTTATCCTCCTTCATGAACTTCTTGTGCTTCTTAGATGCCATAGGATTTTTTGGGGGTGAATATGTAATATTAATAATATGATCCTTCAATTATAGATTTAAAATCATTTTATGCTTAAGTCTTAACTTGTTAGTTGGCCTAGTTCTTTGTCTCCTCTAATAACCTGCCCTTTGTTCCTTCCTTTCACCGCTTTTCTTGTTTCTGATTATCCTAGAAATTTATTCATCTTCACCCATCTCTGGTATTGATTTTGTGGTTTTATTATTGATCTCCTCATCATTAGGGTTTATCTCAGGTGTTGGAGAAAATGTCTTTGTTTCTGCAGTAATCGGGATTGTAGGAATAACCTCTTCTTTTTCCTGTACATGATGTTTCTTGCCTTTTATCCTCATCACTCTTTTCTTCTTAGTATGAATTGAAGGTTTTGTTGGTGTAATTTGATCACTCTTCAATATTTCTTCTTGATTTCATTTATTGGAGTGAGTACACACTGATATTGAAGGAGTAACAGGTTCTGGAAGTTCCTTCAAATTATCAAACTCCATTTTTTAAATTGAAACATTGGGAGTATGAGTCTCAATCTGTTGTTCATTGTATGATTTATTTAGATACAATGTCTGATCCTGTGAGCCTTATGCTTGGGACATTTTAGTTTTGGCTAATAAATTTTCTACCTTCTTTGAAATCCTATTCCTTTTTATAGTTTTCTTCTTCTTCTTAACCAAAGGTGTGGTTTCAAAGCCTCCCCATAATAGAAATTGTTCCCAATTCCTGTCAGTTTTATTTAACTCATGAAGAATCAACAGCTTGATCAAACCCTAATGGTACAAGCTATCTCCTAATGGAATTGATTTTTTTTATTTGGTTTTTATTTTTCTTTCCATTTTATATAGACTCCTTAAAAAATAGTAAGGGACATTCATACATTTCCCAATCAAGTGTAATACAAATATGAGATGGTATAGGTAAAACCTAGAATATCACCCATATCCTGTAAAATGTCATTGAATCAGCAACAGGTGATTTGACCATTCAGGATTTAACATGCACAAGGGCATCCCATGGATCCAAGGAGGATTTTGGTATTCATATTTCAAACATTGGTTACAATCTCTAGTAATGAACTGGTTCTTGAACCAGCGCTCCCCATCCAAAGGGAGACCACACACATCAAATATAGACCGCTTTGTAACTTCAAAATTCAAGTCTCCTACTGTAATAGTCATGCCATTAAAATACTGAGAGAATGAAAGAGCCACACTTGAATGATAACCATTCGTAAGCATGTGTACATATTCAAACCATCCAGTGCACTTGAAAGGTCTCTCAAATTATGGGTATTCAACAATAACTTCAGACCACGAGTCCTCTCTGTGATGTATTTTTCCTCCTCTATGCTTGTTTGAAGAAACCATGACGAACAACAAATAATAAAAAAATGATCTACAATGCCGAACAACATCAAACGCTAAGTATTCGCAGAAAAATTAGGTTGATTTGTGAAATTGCCAAGGATCAATATATTAATTAGCAACATTGTTCTCATGAATAAAATGATACTAACTACATTCAGATCATCTATCCTAGTTAACATTTGATTTGTCAATGATGATATGATAATATGACCAAAACTTTGGCTCCCCACTCGTTCAAATGTGATGGATGAATGATTAATGACAGGTCAAGAACCTTTAACATGTGTCCCTGCATTCCAGCAATGAATCCCATCTGAATCGGAGGTGGTCAACTTTGATGATATGAGCACTTTCAAAATTTCCCACTTGCTCATTTCACAACACATGAAACAAGAAATTATGGCCAAAAATTGCGAAAAGTCTTTGCAGCGCATATAACAGGTGTTGCGCCTATTTTGTCACCTAAATGAGAAAAACAGAGGTGCTTACAAGATTAGTTGGGTTAGCTAAGAAAGACAACAATAAAGTAAAGGGTTAGAATAATAAAACATAAAATACTAAGCTAATAATTAAACTAGGAGTGGTAAAAACAATTAAACTATAGTGCATAAGGACATAATAACAAGAAACAAACAATACTCATGTCACCAATGGAAAGGATTGTATTAGTGAAAATAAAACACCAAAGAGAAAGAGAGACTTTGGGTCCCTTCTTCCTCCAAGGGAGGGCTCTTGGACCCCCAAGATTGAGCTCTTCTTACAACTTGAAAACTTGAAAGAAATGGTGAAAGAATCCCAAGCTAATTCACTCAAAAGGTGATGTGAATAGCCCAAATGGAATGGTGTTAGTATGCTCTTGATGAGAAAAGAGTATTCCCTAAGAGAATAGCATCAACATAACCTTACAAATGAATTCCTTTAATATGTAGTGCACCCATGGCCTCTTTTTATAGCACAACTTTGAGGTATTATGCAACCAACATTTAGTGTGAACAAGGGGTTGTTTAGGGAACATTTAGGTCTTTGACCAACCACCCAGCTGGATTCAACTGAGATTTGGATGTAAAATCGACTTGGAAGCTGAACCAAAAGTGGGTGGGAGGCCTACCAACATCATAAATGCATTATTCTGAAGTGTGCACGGATTTTTGCATTCACAGTCGCACATCGGGCGCATGTGCGCTTTTCCGGCGTTTTCGACTGGTGCACGTGCGTGCGCTCCCTATATATCTTTAGCACATGATGATTTTATAATTGGTTGTATAGTTTTGGACCTTTTGGAAATGATTTTTTGGTCATTTTTGGTCCATGGGTGAACTAATAGTTGTTTGAAGATGTTGGATTCCTGTAACCATTTGTGGATGAAATTTCAGTGATAATAGATGCCCCCTGATGGATGAGGTTAGGAGCATATGTATAGCCGAAATTCATCAATGTTTCTTCTACTGAGAGTTACATTGTAAGAAAGAGAGATAGTGAGAGTATCAAGAGTGACCCATTGGAGGGAGAGGGGAACCTGTGGGACCCAACCTTTCGCAAGGTGTGAAAAAATAAATTATGTACAAATGAGGTAGGCATGCCCCTTTCTCATTTCATGTAACTCAAAACATGTGTAATACAGTAGCTGAAGTGGTATGTTGGTGAAGATGAGTGAAGTTCCCTCGGGGGTGTGTTGATAATAGTATAGGACAATTCTGATGAGGAACAATACTCTAAAAAGTAAGCAATGACACTTGTAGGAAGTATCAAGGATTTGGAAGGCATTAATGGCCCAACAAATTTCAGAGGTCGTCGGAAAATATAAAAACAACTGCAATAGTCGCAAAGTAAGACCCACCGTAACATGAGAAAGTGTTGAAGTTGAATTTTATGGGGGTAAAAAACAACAGAGAGTAATGATGGTTCTCCCTGTGTCGTCCGAGACTCCTCATTGTAAAGGTAATGAGAGTCAAGATACTGTCGCCCTTCTGGAAATTGTGTTGATGTCGACAAAAAGGGATACGTGACTCTAAGAAGTGGAGGGCTTCATGAAATCCACTAGAAAAGATCAGGAGATGATGAGTAACATAGATGACATCAGGAAGTGGTGAGACTCAAGACTTCCCTTGGTTGGGGATAAAGGGGGTGTGGTAGCAACCGTGAAACTGAACCTAGTGTCAGGGGAATGACTAGGCGGGGGTTAGATGGTGCCATAGGTGCGACAAAGTAGACAAACTCAGAGAGAAAGGGTATAGAGATAGTGAGATACTCGAGGTTTATGGACGATGTCAACAGGAGTAGAAGATAATGGATTCCCCAACCAAGAGCGACATGGTTTGCGTTTTCCAATAGAAGAAGGTCGCTAAAGGTGACGACAAAAATCTATGTAAATGCTAGAAACCAAGGCTTTGTACAATTGCGAAATAAATAAATAATTGGGGATGAGTGTACAAATACATAAATGAGTGCCCCAGTGCAATATGGCTTGGCCTATGAGCACGTAAGTTGTGTAGGGAACTGGTGGAGGGTGAGGGGCCCCATGGGTGGGTCTCTGTATGAGGTAAATGAATGAAGGGGAATTCGCAGATGGGAAAAATGATGTTGGATGAAATGGGGGGCTAATGATACTATGGGGGTGCAATCCAATGAGAATTGTGAAGAAATATCCTAGGAGTCCATGGGTTAGGCTAGCAATATGAGGGGAAGGAGTATGTGGATGACTCTTGAACATGCATAAGACTATTGGGACTCCCATCCCTAGGGGTTGAAAGCATCATGAGTGTCGAAGGGTCACGCGGAACTTAGAATGGGACAACTCATGTGGGGAAGAGTGCTACAGGGTGACAGTATTGAAAATGCAGCAGAGGTGAGAGTACTGCAGAGCCGGATGGGGTTGTTCTATAGGAAAATGTCAGAGGGTGGGACTGGAAGATGCAGTTGATATTCAAAGGGAATGACTACATGATAGTGTCGAGCATATACCTGAAGGGGCTGCATGGATTTGTGAGGGCCAATTACCTACACACATTAAAACCAAATACCCGACGTGAACAATATTTGAAGATAACGAACATATAACAGTTATTTGATAATTTTGAACATGAGGATGCATACCTGAACGGGGTATGAAAAAATGGCTCCTCGGGGGCCAAGGATGGATGGTGACCCAGGAAGTATGACTTTGTACGCAGTGGGATCCCGATATCATGGCTGGAGATGGATTGGAAAATGGATGTCCAGAGCTCCCGGAAGGGAGTATGGAATTTTTGGCAAAAATGGCCTATATATAGTTGTAGGGCCCACATTGCCACCTCATTTGTACCTGCTTCTATAGTGATTAGACAAAAGATTCCAGAGCAGATTCAAAGATTCTAGAGAAGATTCGGAGATTCGGGGAGTGAGATTCGAAGATTCGGAGATTCTGGAAGAGAGCTTTGTAGGTAGTAATTTCTTCAGGAGTGCATGCGGTGCCAATAATGATTTCCTCGACGACTTCATTTTTCATGGATATATATTTTGATGGTGGGGGAAATGTTGGCCATATTTCCTTCTTCAAAAGCATCAGGGGAAAGGATAGGGTTGTTGAATTAGTCGATATGCCCTGATGGGATAAAATCCTCGGTTTTGACTACGTATATGGGGTGTTGGTTAGGAGGCACAAAGGTTTTGTGTGAAAGGAAGAGTGATATATGGTGTAGTGCATCCCATGGGCAGTCAGGGGTGGTTAATTCCTTGAGTATGTCCTCGTCACAGTGGAATTGTTGGGAGTACAAGGGATCCAAAATAGTAATATCGGTGACTGTCACCGTGTGATTGTCATTTGGTGATGAAGAAGCAAAGGGAGTGATGCAAGGAGATTGTGACGGTTCTCTCGACATAAACCAAATATTGATATAATGAGGGTTAAAAATGGTAGTCGGGCGTAAAATATATGTGGGGAAATGAACGGGGGAATTGGGGGAATTTGGGGGTAAATCCTCATATAAGTCATCCAAGAACCATGGGGGAGTAGGGAGTTCCTTAGGTTCTGGTGAAAATATATGAACCATATTAAGTGATGGGGTAAGGGTATTCACTGGTTCTACAGGAGGAGAGGGTGTATGATTTTGAATAAGGGCTAGTTGGCGACTCCTATATTTAATGATCATAGGACATTGATATGTGAAATGATCAAGTGATTCGCATAAAGAGAAAGGACATCTCATTCATTCATTGACTGAAGTGGTGACATAATGGATGTTAGTGCTTTGGGTACTTGACGACATGGAGGTAGAGGGGATTTGTTGAAAACTCTGGTGTACTGTTGCGAGTGTCTTTCAAAACTGGGGTAGGGTGGGGAAATGATGAGTATAGTGGCCATACTCTGAACATATGGCACATGCAAATTTGGTTCATAGCCCTTTATTGCCTATAGTGGACGACATTGTGGTGGTATTGGGTGTGCTTGATGAAGTCATGGGAGATATGGTCGCATGGGGGAGTTGGATTAGATTGCGTAGCTCGGGGAGGGAGGGACATCGATTGGTGGGGTTTCCTTCTTTCTCGTAGAGTGCACAAGGAGGTTGGATGTGAGGAGGGAGAGGAGCGATGGGATCTTTCTTATTTCATCTGCCCCTAGCTGTAGCAATGGTGCTAGTAAGAGGGGGTGAGGGTGTTGCTTCTGGAGTAGGTATTGGAATCTGCATCAAAACTCCTTCAGTTTGAGGAGGGATATATGGTTGAGGAACCATTGTTGGTGGATGTAGATACCATACTGGGATTGCTAGAACCATATTGGGAAGGGTAAGCATTGCGACTACTTGAAAATCTTGGACACCTGGTGGGGGGTAGATGAAGAGGATTTGAGTAATGGCTTGGGGAACTATTTCCCAAACTGGGATATGGCCCTAGGGTGAGGTGAAATAACCTCAATCAGATGGAATCATCAATGATGTTGTTTTAAGAACACCATAGGTGAAAGGTCATAATATGGTTGGCAGGATTGTCTCCTGCTTTTCCTTCAAACTTGGGGATGTCTGAAGGGAGTTTGGTAGGCATTGTAGGCCATGTGGGGTTGTGCAATATAGGATCATTGGTGATTTTAGTCAGATCTGGTATGTTGAGGGAAGCCAAGTATGTCATATGGGGTGTTGGCGGAAGATTAATTCCAGCCATTTTGTGAGTGTTTTGGGTACCTGACCCTTGGAGGGGACTAGGTGGGTTTGTACTTCCCCCTTGAGAAGAAGTTTCCCCCCTGCTTCTATGTAAAGGAGAGAGAGTGGATGGTTGACCTTGGGAAGTGGAACCAAGTAAGTTGGAACCGAGAAAAGTTGATCCCAAGATAGTGGCACTCACAGGGGTGTGAGAAGGTGGAGTCGATGAGTTGGCAAGACTAGGAACTCCTCCTAGAATAGGAGGGAGATTTAGCAAGCATCTGGAATGACGAGGGTTCTGTGGGTCCCCTATGATGTCTGAATAGCTAAGTGAATGTGTGCGAATGGTGGTGAGAGAAATAAATAAACAAGAGCCTTTGCTGCAATTTTTTGAACCTTCACAATATATTTGCAAATCAGATGTAATCAGAAGGGCATCATACATAAAGTGTTTTGATAAAGAAGCATATATGTGGATAGTTGAATTTTGTCCACTTGGGAGAACAAAGAAAACAAATGCTCATGTCCTAAAATATGTAACGTCCTTCCTCTCAAATAGCATTGGACCTTCAAATAACACTCGACAGTGGGGTTTGAAGCCACTGGGAGAGAAACTAGTGAAGGATGAAACAATCAGTTATAATGAGGGTTATATGGGGAATATCCTGAAAGAACTAGTGATATTTCCCAATAGCCACACAAAATCCAATCAAGGTGCAATTGCAGCCCACAATTTCCACCTGGGTAGATGTCCTAAAATTTGGTCACTAGGTACCTTGGTCAAAGTACGACATTTAGATGTTTGGTTTAAGGAATGGGTCACAGGCTGGATCCTGTCCAAGAGGTGGGTGCCTCAAGGGGGGATGCACAGAACAACCAGACCTCATCCTTCAACCCTTCACGGGTATGTCC
>SNQJ01S0111956.1:0-26370 GCA_010110895.2 Picea sitchensis | reverse complement strand
GCTCACAACATGAGGGTAAATGCAACACTTGTTAGTGCAGGGAAAATGAAAAGACTCATAACCACTAATAAGAGATATGTACTCATGGTCGTCAAAGAGAAAGATGGTGGGACATACAATGCTTTTCAATGATGTTATCCATCTCATAAACATGAATTAATTGATATTGTTTATGAGTATGATGATATTTTTCAGGAACCAGATGGATTACCTCCTAAGAGGGAAATCCAACATGAGATACATCTTCAGCATGATTCTCCTCTTCCTAATGTGGGCATGTACATGATGTCATTTGTGGAGATGACAAAGATCAAGAAGTAGGTACAAGGATTATTGGATCAAGGGGTCATCAAGCTCATTTCATCTCCTTGTGGTCCTCCGATCATGATGGTTCCAAAGAAATATGGCACATAGAGAATGTGTGTCGATTACTAGGATTTAAATAAAATCATAGTGAAAAATCGATACCCTCTTCCTCGCATAGATGATTTACTTAATCAGTTGAAGAATGTTGTTTATTTCACTAAGTTGGACTTGCGCGGTGGATATAATCAAATCAGGGTTGCAGAATAGGATGCATAGAAGCCTTCCTTTAAAACCAAAGAGGGATTGTTTGAGTGGTTAGTTATGTCGTTTGGGCTTTTCAATGCTCTGACAACTTGCATGCGTGTGATGAATGATGTATTCAGGCCTTTCCTAGATGACTTTGTGATTGTATATTTAGATGACATCCTTGTTTTTAGAGGGACTTGGGATGAACATGTAAGGCATGTAAAGAAGGTATTGGATACTTTTCAAAGGGAAAATTTGTATGTGAAAATGTCTAAATGTGAATTTGGAAAGACTGCACTTGTATACTTAGGTCATATCGTGGGAGGAGGACAATTGAAGACTGATCCTTCCAAAATTGATGTAATTGTGAATTGGCCTAAAGAAAAAAGTGTAACCTAGATCCAAAGCTTCTTGGGTGCAGTCCAGTATTGGATGATATTCATTCCCATCTTATCCTTTATAGAAAATCCTTTGCATGCCTTAACTAATGTGAAGAACACTTTTTCAGTGGGAAGGAAAGAAACAAAAATCTTTCAACATTTTGAAGGAAAAGATCAATACCGCACCAGTATTAGCACTGTCGAATCTTCAACAGTCATTCAAGATTGAGACAGATGCTAGTGGATACGCCATGGGTGAAATATGGATGCAATATTGTAAGCCTATATATTAACGCTATGATACTTTTAACCAAGTTGTTGTTAACTATCCTACATATGTTAAAGAGTTGTATGCATTAGTTCAAAGAATAAAGAAATGGAAGCACTACTTGTTAGAGAAGGAAACAATTATACATACAGATCACCAACCCTTACAGTATCTTCAAGAACATACCAAACTACAAGTTACAATGTCGACACTACAAATGGATGGGTTTTATACAACAATTTCATTTGGTAATAAAGTACAAGAAGGGTACAAGTAACAAGGTAGTTGATATGCTTTCTAGACCTCCTATTGTTTCTTCTATTATTTTGAAGAATGCTTCTTTATCTCATGATATCTATGTAGAACAATATGTCGTCAATGAAGATTTTAAAGAAGTATATGAGAAGCTAACCCATGGTGCACAGGTAGATAACTATTGTCTACAAGGAAAATTACTCTATCATATTGGGAAGCTATGTATTCCTACAAGTGAATGAGTCCATGTAATACGAGAAGCTCATACTTCTCTTGTGTCTGGGAATTTTGGGGTAGGAAAAAATATGGCTCATTTGCAAAGGTTTTGTTATTGGCCTCAAACGAAAGCAATTGTAACTAAATATGTAAAGGGGTGTGTGATGTGTTCTACTTGTAATCCCACTAATAGAAAATTGGGGCTATACTCACCACTTCCTGTTTCATCCCAACCATGGGAATGTGTCTCCATGGATTTTGTAGGTCGTTTACCAATTACCAAAGGGGGTCATGACTATTTGTATGTTGTAGTGGATAGGTTCAACAAGATGTGTATCTTGATGCCATGTAAAACTAAGATCATTGCTGAGAAAACTGTTAATATTTTCTTTCAGTATGTTTGGGTTCACTTTGGGTTACCCATGTCCATTGTCTCGGATCGAGATACTCGATTCCTTGGGGACTTTTGGACTAGATTGTGGAGAATGATGGACACCAAATTGAAGAGGAGCACTTATTTCCATCCACAGACTGATGGACAGACAAAGGTGGTAAATAGAACAATGGTACTTTTTCTTCGAGGCTACTGAAGAAAGCATCCTAAGTTATGGGATGAATAGATACCCTATCTACAACATGCTTATAACTTAGTTTTACATTCATCCACTCAGAGTTAACCTTTTGAGACATGTTTTGGGTACCTACCAAAGTTTCATTTGGACTTGATGTATGGGAGAGATGTTGATGTGAATGAATAATGAATAGAGGATAGAGCCCGCAAGTTCATTTAGAGGATCCAACAGATACACCAGGAAGTCAGGGAACAGTTGGAGAAGATTCAAGAATAGTATAAAGTTCGGCATGACAAGCACAATGTTGATCATTGGTTCCAAGTTGGAGACCGGGTATGGCTTCACATCAGCAAGGAATGATTGAAGGGTGAAGGAAAGAAACTCAATCCCATATGATATGTACCCTTCACTATCTTGGATAAAAGACACACTAATTCTTTTCGTTTAGATCTTCCACCGTATATGAAGATTTACTTCATTGTGAATGTAGATAACATGAAATGTTTTTATCCTCCCATGATCATGGATCGGGATGAGGAAGTTTCAATACCTTTATTTGATGATTTTGCACCTGAGTACTTGGATGAGTTACATGAATATATCATCCTGAACAGAAGGACAAGGACTTCACGCAGGGTTGATGTTGATTATCTTCAAGTAGGAATAAAGGGAACACATCCAAGCAAGGAAAAGTGGATTGAGAAGGACAAATTGAGGGGAATCTTCCCTCACTTACCAGTTGATTGATGAAAGATTTTGGTGGTCCAAAAAGATTTCAGTGGGAAGGTGTGATCCAAAAAGGATCCAGAGAAGGATAAGAACAATGCAAAACTTGTAGAGGCCACTCAAGACCCTCATAATGGATTTAGTAGATAGAGAAAGGGAAAAAATTAAAATCTTGATGGCACAGTTGTAGAACTAGGGTTCAACTCCAAGAGCGCACCAACAAGCCCTAGATACTGGCCCTTTCGGCAACACCCGTGAGGCAGATGCAGTCTCATCCAAAGAAACTATGTGGGGGTTGCAGGACAGAGATGTCTACAACCAGAAGGAATGGAAAGTGGGTTCAAAGTGATCGACACACAACAATCTAGTATTCTTTATGTTCCTAGGATCTACTGCACAAGATATATCTATCATATATAACACAGTAATGAAATAGAAGTATACCAATAACAAATAACATAACACCAATCACACATACAACACAAGATATATGTGGTTCACCCTCTCTCTATGGCTATGTCCACATAACTGTGTTTTATGATGTATTAAGATGAAGCATATAGTTCTTTTCTGCACTCTTAGCTAACAGATCTTCTTTCTTCTCCTCTCTGTCTCTCCCCTTCCTGCACACCTAGCTACAGGGCTTGACCTTCTCACCCAGATGAAGATCTTACAATACCAGAAGGCTCTCACACTTAGCTTTTCTCTCTCACACAACAATAATCACTCATGTCATTAGTACAACTAGATCGAACCTCCTTCCCTCATGTAGGTTATTATTTATACATTATAATATCTCATCGAAATCCTTAGGTCGAAACCTAGGTGTCAAAACCCTAGATACCAAAATCCTAGGTGTCTAAAACCCTAGGTCAACTTGACCCACGTTTTCAAGGCTTTGCCAACCTGTCTTTCCTTCCTTCCTGCACGATGCTCCAAAGCATCCAATGGTGGATTTTTCTGCTTGCTGAGTTGTCCAATATCTGTCTTCCTTTCTGATCTATCATCCTCGATCTCCTCATCCAACGACTTGCTTCCTTTTACTTCACTTATTCTTTTCTTCTCTTTTGCTCACTTTGACCCAGTAATAGTCACTGTGTCTTTCGTGCAGTTCACATTTTTCCTTTCCTTACTTGATCTTCGCTTACTTTCATAAACAAGGGCCAACAGGCCCCCAACACTCACCCGTGACTCGTCTCGAGGCACTTAAGATCTGATTCTTCTGTTTTATTTTGACTTCAGGTTGCGTAGTGTATCCTTTTCTTACTACTCCATGCCTCCTCTCCTTCCTTGTGCAGACTGTATTTTCTGTGTCCAATACCCAGTTTCAATTGCACCTGTTACCTATACCCTTTTCCTTATGCTTTTACTTAGAGCTATGAGGCAACTGGTTGTCATAATACAATTTCAACCGGCTCCCATTCACTAATCCTTCCTTCCATTCTCCCTTCAAAGTATTCAACTGTGCAACTCCTCCTTCTGTAACATAGGCGATCTCATATGGCTTGATCCAATGCATTCTGAACTTCCCAGGATGTTTTATGAACTTACTGTCATATACCATTACTAGATCACCTTTCTTGAATACCTGCTTCTTGATGTGCCTGTCATGATAGGCGTTTTCTCTTTCCTTATGGATGGTAAGGCATGCTCTTCTAATGATGGATTGCAAATTCCTCAGTTAAGGCTTCAATAGTCTTATTTATGAAATGTGTGCCTTGATCACTCATAAGGATATTTGGGCATCCAAACCTAGTTATGATGTCATCAAATATGAAGCGCGTAATTGTAGTTGCACTACAGTCCTTAACTGCTCTTTCTTCAGCCCATCTGGTCAAGTACTATGTTGTTGTAATTATGTACCTTGCTCCTGTGTGCTTTCCTGGTGGGTTTATAGGTCCCACGAAGTTGATGGCCCATTTCTCAAATTCTTGTAGGGTCAGCTGTGGTGCTAATGGAATTTCATTTCTTCTTGATGGTTTCCCAACTCTTTGGCATACATCGCAGGCTCTGTAATATTCTTTAGCATCTCTGTGTAAGGTAGGCCACCAAAGGCCAACTCTAAGCACCTTTTACATAGTTTATTTCCCTACGTAGTGTCCTCCTGTGATTCATTCATGAGATTCCTTGAGGATCATCGGTATTGCTTCCTCCATAACACATCTTCTTAATATCTCATCAGGTCCCATCTTGTAGATTTGTCTAGATATAAGTGAAAAGTCTGCAGTGCACACTACTAGTTGTTTCTTCTAGGGAATTGTATACTCACTAGGTTCCATTCCTGTTGACAGGAACTGGACTATTTCTGTGAAGTGGTCATCAATATTTATAATGGACAACAATTGTGCGACTGTCAATGTATCCTCCAAACTAGTGGGCTCTTCTCCATGTTCCAACCTCGACAAGTGGTCAGGACCTTTGCTCATTCTTCCTGGATTTACTATGATCTCAAAGTCATATTCTTGAAATAGAAGAATCCATATGCATATTCTCCCTGCCAACGCTGGCTTGTTGACTAGGTATTTCAGTGCGAAGTGATCAGTAAACATTTTAAAGTGTCCTCCCAAAAAATAGTGGCAAAATTTCTACAACGCATACACCATGGATAACCCCTCTCACTCGGTAGTGGTGTAATTGATCTCAGCAGTTGATATCTTCCTTCTAGCAAAGAATAATAGATGGTCAATATCTCCTTCCCCAGGTTGTGCTAACACTGATCCTAAATCAATATAAGATGCATCGACATGCACATAAAACTCCTTGCTCCAATCTGGAAAAACCAGAATAGGCGCAGTAACCATTTTTCTGTTTCAGTGTGTCGAAGCTTTGCTAACACTCTTATGTCCAACTAAACTGACAGTCTTTATTCAAAAGATTCTCCATGGGTGTTGTAATTTGGGCATATCCTTTAATGAAATTCCTATAGTATCCAATATGTCCCAGCACAGTGCCCAATTGTTTGACTGAAGTAGGAGGGGGTGGATCAACTATAATGGAAATTTTAGATGGATCAACCAACAATCCCTGGTTGCATACAATATGATGTAACAACACTCCAAATGGTGAGAATAAGATGCATTTCTTCAGATTCAAGGAAATTTGACATTGCCTGAATTTGTCCAACATTAGCCTTAAACATTCAATATGATTTTTCAATAAACTAAAAATAGTCCAATCATCAAAGTATGCTTCTATAAATTTATGCAGAAACTCCTTGAATGCTTCGACCACCACCTTGGAAAAGATGGTTGGGGCATTATTCAATCCAAATGGAATCACTATATACTGATAGGACCCCCATTCTGTTGCAAATGTGGTCTTATGTCAATCCGAATTTGATGGTATCTCGAGAATCCATCTGTAAAAGAGTATACCTCCTGGCCTCCCACATTATCTAACACTTCTTCAGTGAATGGTGTAGGGAAGGGGTCATGAAAATAGACATCATTCAGATTCCTAATATCTACATAGATCTTGATCTCTCTTGTCTTATTGTCTTGCACCACCATAGGGATAATCCATTCTGATTCTTCCATAGGTTCTATAATCCCTGCTTCCAACATTCTGTCGAGCTCAATCTTAACTTTCTCCTTATATTTAGGGTTCAGTCTGTAGGGTCTTTGTTTGACTAGTCTTGCATCTAGTTTCAAAGTGATCTTCATCTCTCTAATAGGCCCTTTAATGCCCTTCATATCAATGAACTTGGTTGGAAACAAGTCCTGATATTCATGCAGTAATTCTATAATCTTGTCAATAGTGGAAGCATCCCAATAATCTCCAACATTTGCAAGCTTCGGTGTCTGTTCTATTCCAATATTGACCTTCTTAATATTTATTGGTTTTCCAATGAATGGTAAATCAACTCATGGTCCTTCCACATCTCTTTGGACTTTTGTTTCTGTGATGTTCACCTTTCTTGGATCATTGTCTTCATCATCATTGATGTTGTAATAGCCTTGTCGTTTCTGGAGAGGCGTAGTCCATTTGTCCTCTTATTTCTCCAAAGGGAGGTTAGATGCCTCCTCAAATACTTTATGTCTTACAATCTGCAATGCTTGATCTACTGAAGGATGTTGACTTTCAAATAAGAAGGTGGTTACAAATTTTTGAGTCATACGTTCCCAATCTGTAGTGATGAGCCACATCTCTACTTAAAGGTACCAGTTGATAGGCGTCGTGTCCAATGTGTTAATGAATTTGTGCACCCACTTCTCTTGAGGAATGTTGCTCCAGGATTCTTCACAAGTTCGCACATGGTCCTTTGGGAAGCTTTGAACTATGTACCAAACTTCGCAGCCTTCTACTTGTAGTGAGAACCGTGTTGTCATCAAGGTACAACATTGTACCCATTCTATAATGTTGTTTTGGTGTGTCCCCCACCATCTTGCTAGTGTGGATTTTAGGGCCTCATCCATTATCAACAATCTTTGTTTCATTGGTACACTTTCTTCAAATTCTGACAAGAAGGTTTCTAAAGGATTCAAACCATCGAAGGTGGGTAAGTTACTTACTGTTATGCCGATCCATTGAACTTCTCTGGTTAATCTAGCACATATTCTTGTAGATACATCATACGTTTTATTCTACCAATTTTTCAGTGCTTCTTCTGAGTCTGATGAACATGCGTTGTCACTTCTCCATCTTAGGTTTCCATCGATTGTAGGATTAATGTAATCCTATTGTCTGGTTGTTGATTTGTATATGTTTTTCAGTTCATATGCACAGTCTTCTTCTCTGATGGGCTCTTTGTATCACTCACCTTCACATGGATCTAAGGGTGAAATGACCCTAAGGCCATCTCTTTCAAACATCATATGTTTTTTCTTTAAATCAACCACAGTGGAATTATTGAAATCCCAATCAATTCCTAATAGCATAGGGTAAGGAAAACTATCATCAACTATCTCAATTACCTCAAAATCTGCAAACATTCTTACTCCGTCAATGTCCACAGGGACATGTTCCAATCATCCAAAGGGGTTGACAGCTTTCTGATTAGACATCTTGATCCTGATAGGGGAATAGATCCTCTTCGGTTTTCCCATCAGTGCCCAAGTTTTCTTTGTCATGACATTGACCTCCAACCCTAAGTCGAGGACCACATAGTCTATATCATATTCTCCTATTTGATAATTCAAGTGTAGTTCCTTATTTGCCCTCATCTTTTTAGCGATTTGGTGTATTTCCCTATTTAGTAAGGGGTCTATATTTCCTAGCTCATACTGTCTGATTAAATTTCGTAGTTCTTGTACAACGCCCTCATCCTAAATCAACTTAATACAAGTATATAGAAATTTCATGAGCCTGCTTACCTCTTTTCCTTCTCTTGGCAAAATTGACTGATCAAATTCCGGAGGAATTCCATATTCCTTTACTTTTGATCGTGTATTTGATGAAGAGCTTTGGTATTCTTTCAACTCTTTTCTTGCCTCCTCAAATATATGTATTTCTTTATTTTCATCAAAATTTTGGGTCTTCTCTGCAACTTTCCTGACTCCTGAGTCTTATGTAGTCTTCCCTAGGGTCAATATGTCTTCTCCTGTAACAATGCCTCTATAGTATTCTCCATGAGTTTCATCATATATCAGTTGCACTTGCGGGTTCTGCTGAGGTCCTCATCTCTCCTGAAGCTTAGCTAGCAGCACAGGACAATCTTCGATAACATGTTCAAATGAGTTGCAGTAGCTGTAAGTAGTTCAAGGGTTATGACAGTCCCTTGCAAGGTGTCTTGGTTGTGCACAATTGTAACAGATGATCTGACCTCGGCCTTGACCCATAACTCCTCCTCCTCATCATCCTTTGAATCCACCATGAGGATTGAATTTTCCTCTCCCAGGGGAGTTATATTGCGTAGTGTTTCCTTATTGTTGCAATTTTCCTTGAATTTTGTATATGTCTCTTGACCTTTTATGCATGAGATCATAAGCCCTACAATCCCTATCATCATGTCCCACATACTTACAGAACATGAAATACAAATTTGTGGGTGTTTGAACATATTTTTTCATGTAATAGCACTCACCAGGGTGATGTCTATTTCTGTATACCTCACACCAAGGTAAGGTGACTTGCCTCAAAGGGATCAGAGATCTAGAGGCCAAGTATTCATGGAATAGGGTACAATGTTCCTTTTCATGGCCTTCTGATCTACATCTGACACACCATATGTCTTCTCTTTTATCTTTTCCCTTGTATTTTTTCATATCTTCGACATGTAGAGACAAACTAGTTAGTTGACTCAAGATTTGACTCATACCTGAACTGGATTCTCCCATATGGGATGATTCTAGCTTCATGGTGATCTCCATCACCTCAGCCTGCAAAGCAATATACTATTGAATCAGAGGAACTCTAATGTGTGGTAAAAGGGAAACAATGAACCACTCTTTGTTCTACTCATCTGGGATCTGAAAAGTCAATTGGCCTGTTATGGTCTTAAATATTTGATCGAATTCCCAAACGGGTCCGACTACCTTCTTCTTGATCTCTTTCAACTATGTAATACATTTTGATTCTGATTTGGGTTTCTTGAATTCTGGAATAAACACATTCTTGATATGATTTAGTGTCTTAGGCTGTGCAAGTCCTTGGACAAGCTTCATGTACCATCTCAGTGCACGATCCCTTAGGGTAGTACTAAACTGGTTTATTTTAACAGCTTCTTTGATGACATTCTTAATATTCCATACGACTTCACATAGGAAATGGTGATGATTAGGGTCTTCAGACCCATCTCCCCTAAATATAGGGAGCCTCATCTCATCTACCATAGATCTTCTTGAGTTTCCTAGGTTTCCTGTCTAAGTATATGTTGAACTGCTAGTGATAGTAATCTAAGGAATCTAGTGACTCTGACTATTCTGATTGCTTAGTGCTGCTAAAAAACCAGGGGGATTAATAGTACTTACTTCAACAGTTTGTGCAGTGCCTGAAGTTTCTAGCTCCTCTCGGTGAGGTTCTTCAGATTTCCCTTCCTCTGCCCTAGCGGGTTCTGAATTCTCTTCATCCATCAAGTCTGCCTCTTCTCCACTGTAGAAACCCTCGTCCCCATAGTTCTTGTTGACTAAGTTCATAAGATGAAATTCTATGAACACTCTCCCACTGCACGTATGTCCAACTTATGTGTCATTGTCATTGTTTGAATTCCTAAACATTAGATTTTCCAGATCTGACCAATCTACTGTATCTTTAAAATGTTCTTCTCATGCAATAACATCTTGATCCTTAGCATCAAAAAACGTAAAATTTTTCCTCTGGGTCCCTTGAAGAAATTTCTCTCGACTTCACTATATGACTCTACTCTGTCAACAACAAACTTGGTGATGTACCCTCCAATGGTGCTATAAAACCAATGATCAACTTCTCATGACACAACGTTATCAACTCTCTTGACCTTCTTTATTAGTGTTGACATCGAAACGATAGGAGGTCTAGATATTCTATCAAATTGGGTATCTGCTAACCTAGCTAACCACTCATATATCTCCTGATGGATTCCACCAAAGAAAATCTCATGTATATCAATAAAGATATATCTCTCCAACCAATCCTCTGTACTAAGATTAGGTTTCTTATTTTGGGCTTCAGCGAAGTCCTTCTCTTGATCCTCTATCCACTTTTGAATTTCTATCTTTGATGGAAACCACCTTGAAATTCCTTCAAGAATATTCCTATCCTGACGACGAAACCATTTGTTGGCACAAGGGAATACCCAGGGTTCAACTCCAAGAGTGAACCAACAAGCCCTAGCTATTGGCCCTTTCGGCAACACCTGCGAGGAAGATGCAGTCTCACCCGAAGCAACTATGTGGGGGTTGTGGGAAAGATATGTCTACAACTAGAAGGAATGTAAAGTGGGTTGAAAGTGATCGACACACAACAATATAGTATTCTTTATCTTCCTAGGATCTACTGCATAAGATATATCTATCAGATCCAACACAGTAATGCAATAGCAGTATACCAATAACAAAGAACATAAAAGCAATCACACATACAACACAAGATATGCGTGGTTCACCCTCTCTCTAGGCTACATCCACAACACTGTGCTTTATAATGTATTAAGATGAAGCATACAGTTCTTGTCTGCTCTCTCAGCTAGCAAATATTCTTTCTTCTCCTCTACGTATCTCACCTTCCTGTGCACCCAGTTGTATGACTTAACCTTCGCACCCAGCTAAATATATTACAATACCATAAGGCTCTCACACTTATCTCTTCTCTCTCACACAACAATAATCACTCATGTCAATAGTACAACTAGATCGAACCTCCTTCCCTCATGTAGGTTCTTATTTATACATTAAAATATCTCACTGAAATCCTTAGGTCAAAACCTAGGTGTCAAAACCCTAGGTGTCAAAGCCCTAGATACCAAAAACCTAGGCATCTAAAACCCTAGGTCAACTTGACCCGCATTTTCAGGGCTTTTCTAGCTTGTATTTCTTCCTTCTCACGCGGTGCTCCAAAGAATACAATGGTGGCTTTTTTCGCTTGTTGTGTTGTCCACAATCCTTCTTACTTTCTGATCTATTATCCTAGATCTCCTCATCCAACAGATTTCTTCCTTTTACTTTGCTCCATCTTTTCTTCTCTTTTTCTCACTTCGACCCAGTAATAGTCACTGTGTCTTTCGCGCAGTTCACATTTTTCCTTTTCTTCCTTGATCTTCTCTTACTTTCATAACCAAGGGCCAAAAAATTTCTCAAAATGCAGTTAAAATGGCTCGTCACAAGCTTTCTAATGATGTAAACGGCTCCTCAAATAGAGTTACAGATCAAAAGATATAAGCGATCAAATTTCATGTCAAACTTGGTCAAAAAAGTCAAAAGGTCAAGGTGACACATATCACCATTGCAAGGGTGACACGTGGCATGTCCATACATGGAGATGTGGCATGTCTGTATAGGGTGATGTGGCACAATTTTATAGGTCTACATGGAAGATTCTCTGGTTGACGTGGCAAAGGACAACCAATGAGAGGTTGTCACATGGCAACCCCCCATTGGCCTCATACGGTCTAGTTCATTAAAAAATATTGGAGCTAACAAGAGTTGAACTCCTAACCTCTTAGCCTAATAGACCTTATAAACTCCGCTCTAGCCAACCTTCCACTCTATGGTTCTTGTTTATAACATGGAGAAAATATCATTTAAGTTTAATAAGGTTTCGTATGGGGAAAGAAAAGGGCTATTCCTTCGGCCTAGCCCTTGGTTCTATGTTAACCCATGCGACCACGTTTCAAGCACATGCTATATATGGCATACCCGCCATAATATTCTCCATTTTAGTGGCATATTCCACCAATTCAAACCGCCCTCCATTCTATCAACCACCACTATATTTAGAATGCAACAATAATAAGTTGTAAACATATGTATAAAAAGGGAGGCCCGTAGGATTCAACCCGGGGACCTTCGCTAACCAAAGCTCTTAAAATAGCTCCATCTACCAGCACGCCAACAGACTCAGTTATTGTATAACTGCCCAGAATTTTTTATAAGAAGGGGCCTCCGCCAGTGTTCGAGACAGATGTGTGAGACCAGGGTGCAGTCGTACGGTACAGATTGGAAATGTTTTTTTAGATGGATTTTGGCATGGATTTAGTAACAATCTAGTCATTTATTGCAGGAGTAGTGGTACAAAAACTGAGGCAGGGGTGTCTCTTGGGCCAAAAAGTGTCAGACTCAGATCAAGGCATGGAGATAGTCCTTCTTAGGTAAAATGACACCATGAACGCAGTGGTGGTGTTAGTTTTCTGATATGAGAAAAGCTTTTTTATCTTAACTCCATAATGAGGTATACTTATGTATTTTGCCCAATTCTTTTGTGGAGTTAATAAAAAGGTCTACCCATTTGAGAGAAGGACCTAGAGACGTAGTCCACCAGGGATGAACTCCATTATCAAGTTCTTTGTGTTCATATTGCATGCTTATGTCTCTTTCCTTTTGAGTTTTCCTTATTTATGGTTTACTTTAGTTTATGCTCATTTAATACAATTATTTAATAAGTCACACGACGAAAAGATCCCATATCATCTTGTCTATTGAGAAAATCATTTTTCTCATTGGAGGAATCAGGCTCTAATTACATTTCCATAGTTATTTGGTACTAGCCTCTGCATTGTAGCAGAAGCAAAATTTTTGGCTTCCACTCTAAATAGTTATGAGGCATGAGAAGTATTGTTGGAGAATAATACATCTTTTTTGCGTTCTTCAATCTTCAGTACCTACAAAAAATAATTTGGTGTAGCTTTTTCTTAGCAGTCCGTCAGCTCTTATACCATGTAAATTTGTTGAACCTGCACATAATAGATCTAGCTAGAAAATACCACACACATTTGTCAAGAGAAATTGAGAAAGAAGAAGCAAGAGAGAAAGAATGGAAGAATTCTCATTAACTGTATTCCACACTCAAAGAGTGAATAATTTACAATAGATATATGCTACATGAGTAACTAATGTTCCATAGTAGTGATCGAGAGAGATATAGACACACACTGACAGACATTGGAGTGAACTGCCACCTAGTCCTAGTTAACGGATCCATGAAATCATTAGTTAACTGAGACATGTGTGGAAGTGAGAGAGACACATGCAACTGAAGATGATAAATTCGAGGTTTCCATGCATGAGTGAATTCCACTTAGCTAAATGAGTGTAACTAAATTTGAACTAAAGAGGAATGCCCTATCTTGTATGGGAATATTCTCTAAAGAGAATATTCTCATCTAAGGAATCATTCTCAACACTGGACTATCAAACTCAAGAAAATAATTATAGGTGAGTGTGTAATATCTCCAACATAGACCTCCTAGGTACCTACTTATATATGTTTCTGGCTTACCAGCCATTACATTTTCTTACCAAAACCCTAACCCTATCATGGCTAAGTCTTCTTGCATACACGCCTCACATGTTTTCCTCTTCTGCATGCATATTTGTCTTGCACGTGTCGCTTCTCCTACATGCGCATATGCCTTACATGTGATTCTTTTCCTACATGCGCATCTTATTTCCACATGTTGCTTCTCCTGCCAACTATATTTCTCCCACATTGTGATTTTCTCCTGAACTAGGCATGTGCCTAACAGGTCCCCAACACTGACATCCTAACTCATTTTGAGTCACTGCCTAAATTCAGTGTTTGTCATTGCTTTTTCTAGGGCTTCATACATATCTGTTATCTGTTGGCACTGCTCCTGAGCTAGGACTCTCTTTGTTGACATGGCTTCGACTAGCTGCGTAGTGACTGGTGGTCATAAGATATCACCCCCCTCTAAGCCTATATGTTCAAGGCGCACTTTTGTTGCATTGATTTCCACGACCAATTGTTCTTCCTTTTCTTGTAGGGGATCTAACTGAGCCTGTCATGCGATCTTTTGTGCCTGCACCACTTTTTCTTCTTCCTGGAGGTTCTTCATTTCTATGGAAGTACTGATCTTCTATGGGAGGGAAATTTTCCACTACCACTTCTTGAAATATTCCATTGATCCATTCAATTTATCGTCATTTCCTTGCATCTCTTATAGGCTCCCATCCTCTAATAGTTGTGTCCATAGTTGGTCTCTCTTTTCCAATAGTTTCGCCACTCTATGCATGTTTTCCACAATGTTTTCTGCAGTTTCTTTCACGTCTTTCTCTCTTTGAGATCGTACTGCTGGGGGAGTCATAGGTACTGCATGCTCCTCCATTTCCTTGATATGCTCTTTATATTGTGCCAATGGTTGTGTTATTTTCCTCATCTTCTCTTCAGAAGATGCTTCTTCCGATCCTACGTTGTCGGGGATGGCTTGAAATACTCCACTTATCTGTTTCTCCATCTCCTCCACTCTTTGTTGTGATAAATTTCTCTCCTTCCCTTCCTAGCTAATTGCCTCCTTCAGGGAGGTGTTGTCTTCCTACGCCAATTGTAATTTCGATGCATCTGACCTTTCTCTAGGCTAAATCTCCTGCGTGATTCTCACCTGTAATTTATATAGTGATTTAGTTGGAATCTTGGGAAATGCCATATCCATCATCTAAATCTCTCTCAGCAGCCTCTGCGTTGTCTCCTCATCCATGAACAACATGTTGGGAGTAATCCTAAAGTTTACACTCCCCTATTGTGGGGAAAATCTCCCTACGGACTAGAAAATAGAGTTCAGACTTTGCATGCAGATATGACCGAAGAGAAACTACTTTCTACCTTCATCCCTAGATTTAAATCCCCCTTTCTTAGTAAATGCATGGAAAGATCAACCTACCTCGTTCCTGGCGTTTGATGTCGATCCTCTGTTGTGCTTAATTACTTGTTCGAAATACTCCTTCCAAAGATAACCTACATACAAGACAAGCAACAACTACGCATGCATCCTACTTATATACTAACAAGTTAGAAATCCAAACATATACTAATCAAACCATAAAAAGTTCATGAATTGGGATGGGAAAAGAATTTTCTTTATTACTTTGAATGAGTCAACTTACAAAAGTTGAGACCGGCCACCACTCCTCGAACCTGATCCTGGGCTCCTCTTCTTCTTTCCTCCAACTTCTTTGATTTGAATCTCCTTTGGCACAAGGAAAGGATAAAGGGTTGGGACAAAGGGAATACGTAAATGGGCAGAGTTTCTTTGCTATATTTATTCTCTTTCAAATGGGACCCATACCCCTTATTTTATAGGCTAGAAGGATCTAGGTATTTGGACGAATCCTCGGCCATGCATGGCCGGGAGTTTCAGTTAACTCACCCATAGCTTTTGTGCTCCATCGAAAAATTTCCTTTTTTCCTTCTTTTGTCGGTCCACGCAGGCTGTTTTGGGTCAGCCAGCGTGTACACACATGAAAATGGATTAGGGCACGTGGGCCTTTATAAAAGAATATTTTCAAAGAGTTGTTCAACAGTGCTTTGGAAAAGAAGGGATATTAGTTGGCCAGATGCCAAGTAAGCATGTGTGGTGCAATTTAGGGTTATAATAGATGCCCCTTAATGTGTGAGGTCAGAAGAACATCTGATGGATGAAATACATTACCAATATTTACTGATGTGCTGAACGATTAAGCCCAAGGATCAGGAACCACGAGGTGTCGTCTACAAAATAACAAATGTCTCACCAAGGCGGGCATACCCATGCTCGGGATAAAATAGAATCATGGCTACCAATAAAATACACTATAGATCCATGTCAAATAACTATAAATAGTAGCTGCGAACAATACACAGTGGAGCTACATCTCAAAATTAGAAAGATATACATATAGAGTATCCATCTTCCAAAAGTTGATTCGGCCTTATGGTAGGAGATGAGATCTTCAAATCTCGAGCAACAACTTCAAAATCTTCAAAACTAAGGTAGGAGTGTAATATGAGTGTACGGATGCACTACCCAGAGGTCTTCGATGGCTCGTCGGTCATGGACTTGATAATATTGATGATTAGACTGAAGGCTTCAGTGATTTCGAACAAGGACTTGATTGGATGTTCAGGATGGTCGGGTATGAGGACAAGAGACATATTGCAGAGGGGCCGACTCAAGATTGGTGACAAACTTCCCTTGGATAATAGCATGACAAATGATGAGACTCATGTAGCATGTATGTTAATCATAAGTCTATGAAGTAGGAGGCAATGCAAACTCTCCATATGTTTGGAAGGATAACCAAACAGTGGAGGACACAACTATATATAGCAAGAAAAAGATTCCTAAGGTCGTACTACATCCCATAGTCTGATGAACAAACGAACATATGTTCTTTATCCAAGGGCGACTCATTATGCTGCCAATAAATAAAATACTTTTCCCTTCCTCTTTTTTGGGGTATATTTGATTTTTTTTTTTGTTCTTTTCAATAATTGTGGAAAAAGAATTAAAGGAATATTACGTTATAAGGGGGGAATGAGTGTTGCAAACATACAAGCTCAAGGCACATGGACAAGACTCATGTTCTAGTAAAATGATACTCGGGAAAAATCCTCTGGGGGCCAAAGGTGTTAAGACGCAGAAGCAAACTATTACAAGGCTAGCGTATAAGGTATGCAAATGCGGTTAACAAAACACACAATGGTAATGTCCTTCTATGTAAGTTTAACAAGCCCAGAGAAGGTAAGATTGATATTTTTTCATATTTAGAGAGTCTGAAAAACAGATACGGAGACTCCATTGGGGTACATTTTTCGAAGGTAGTCTAGTCAGTTCGAAAAAGGGGTAAACTAGCACTGACAAGACGTCTATTCAAAACCATTTTAACGAGTGTGATAAAGACAAGGTCACTCGACCATTTTTTCATTTTTAAGGAGTCTGAAAAAAGATTAACTATGGACTCCGTCAGGAATATTTTTATGGACCAATTTAACGACTGTGAAAGAATAAGGTCACTCGACAATCTTTTCAATTTTAGGGAGTCTGAAAAGAGCTTAACTATGGACTCCATGGGGGTTCCTTTTTCGTAAGTTTAGTCCCTCAGGCCTGAAAATGGGATAAAATTATACCTGATAGTACTCTTCTATAGAGATGAAGTTCCATAGAGTATACCTTTGTTCGTACAGTTGACTGTCCGGACCGAAAAAGGGGTAAACTACCGCCGGACATACGTGACTTCAAATTTCAGTTTAACGAGCATGAAAGGCCACAAGATCGCTCGACAATCTTTTCATGTTTAGAGGGTCTGAAAAGGGCTTAAAAGGAGACCCATTATTTTTTGGGAGTCCTGAGGGTGAGATCAAGAGCGAAGAAGAATCATGCAAATGAGGCTCAAACTCATATTCAGGAAAGACTATAAGGACTCCTGAGCCTACAGTGTTTTAGAGACGACATGGACACCATAATGAAACCAGGACCTACCTAGGGTATCCATGTTCTAGTAAGCTCTATCGCTAAGTTGTGACACTTCTAAAGCAGATATGATGGTTCTGTGTCACAACCTGATGGGATCGATCCTATGGTAGAGGAAAAAGACAACGAGACACAAAATTTGGGGTAATAACCTAACCTATATGCTCAAGTTGATTCATGGAAAAAATTTCATGGACCGTTAAAATTTCCTCAAAACTCAAAAAAAATGTCCCAATACCCGATCCAATCCCTCCCATATAACTCCTGAATCACTCTAAATGGTTTTTGGTATAAAGAAAATGATAAGAGAGGCCAAAAAAGTGACAAAAAGAGGCCAAAAAATCTATAAATAGAAGTTGGTAGCTCATTATCACCATTGCTGATTTGGAAATTGACTCTGGAGCCAAAAGACCCCCTTTGATAAAAATGGTGATTCTAGGAGCTACAGTGGACGAAACGAACTTCCATATGGACCAAGTAAGTACAAAATCCCCTATATAGCTATTCAATTCTTTATTTTTTCTTTTGATTTCATTTTTGGGTGGGCATCGACCTTTAAAAGGTCGGCCCTAGGTCCACGCAGGTTGTCTCTGGACAGGCTACGTGTACACTCAGGCAGAGTAAAACCTGCTCACGTGTACACGCGATTGTCACCTAGACAACACGCGTGGACCCCCCTTTATAGAAAAAAAGAACTAAAGAGCACTCACTCACCCCCCTGAACTTTGTTGTGTTGGCAGGATGTATGTCCACTGGAGGGAAAGGGAGCATGAAGAAGTTAGTGAGTTGGTTGCGGGAAATCCAAATGTCGTGGCCGCGTTGATGCAATGTGGTTTGCTAAAGTTCTTTCTATGTCTGTTTATGCAAGCGCAACTGAGGCTACTGAATGCCTTGGTTGACTATTGGCACCCTGATGCAAAGGCCTTCATGCTCGAGGGGCAATCACTGGTGCCCACCACCAAGGATATCTACTTTTTGACTGGCCTCTCAAGGAGAGGGGAACAAGTCAATTTCAAGACATTTCCATCGGGGCCTCTTAAGATAGCGGAACTTATAGCCCTGCATTGTGAGGCTGGGACAAACCGCTTGAGCTCCCAGGTGCCCATAAGTAATATCATTGACCTATCGCTACAAGCAATATTATTGCTCAATGGGTGGATTACCGGTTCAACAGTCTTGCATCAGGCATCCCACGCACAGATGAACTGTGCTAGCCAGTGCTTGAATGCACAAATTTTTGACTGGAGTACCACACTACTGGAGTGTATGAAGAGGCAATTGAAAGATTGCCATCAGCAGACACAGAGGAACTTTGGGTTCTGGACTATTTTGTGTTCCTTCTTTTTCGAGAGAGTTCTGAGCTTTAGTCCTCGGGTAGTGGTACGAGGACATCAAGCCTCTTTTCCTGTAGTATGTAGATGGGCAGTATTACTGCCGCGACAGGGTGGTGGAAGGACTAATGAGTCCTTCGATGATGACTTTTTTGCATGGCTGTCACGACAGATCCCTATGATTGAGGATTACCCATATGCAGGGTGTTGTAACAGATATTAAAATCGACTGTGCTTCCCAAGTGATCATTTGACAAAGTTGTGGCACCTTCCTTCCTTGAGCTAGAATTGGCAAACTTGGTGACAATCTATGGTGAATTTTGTGAGCTTGGTTCTCGGCTGAATGGAAGCCACCTGTCTATGACAGTGCAAGTAGTAAAATATTCGTCATGCAATATCAAACTCAACTTTAAAGTACATTTGGAGAGGATCATAATTGTTCTTTATCGTTCGGGTTAGCTTATAAACAACTGCTCTGCTCTGCTTTTCATTCTTGTGTGTTAAATTTGTATTGTCAATCGTTTCGTGGAAGTTGAAATCATGCTGTGTGGAATACAATTTCTATGCCTTTGTTGCTACACATGTGATGACGATCCTAAGTTTCTGTTGGAGAAGGATTATGATATTGGGGAGGTGATTGGGCAAGGTCTGTTGGGAGTAGCGCACAAGTGCATTCACATGACAACCAGAGAACAATTCCTTTGTAAAAATATGCCCATTACCAAGAATGCATATAATGAGATTTCTATGCTCGAAAGCCACTTGTTGGGCGGACACCCAGGAATATTAAGGATGGAAGCCTACTGCTTCCCAGAGATAGATCATTAAAGAATCTCTACATTATTTCAGAGCTCTGTGAAAGAAGCATTATGAGAGGCCCATGCAAATCCTTAACCGATTTTGTTCTCTACTTTGTTTATAGAATAATTGAAACGAAAATGATTCAGGGAATTTGTTGATGATCATCTCTGTAGCCAAAGTTCGAGCTGGAAAAAATGGTGATGGAAATTGCTACATGTGGGCAGTATTCATCTGGGATCATGAAACTTGGCCCTTTTATCAAATTTGGAAATTATTTTCAGAGCACCTTGGCGTCTTCCAGGAAGCCAAAAATATTGAGAACCCATTATTTTGATGAATGGAACAGAATATCCAAAATAAGCCTCAGAAGATCTTGCAGAGCTTGCTTCAATAGGAGTAATAACAAAAATAATTATAACGATTCCTCTGTCGAAGAATACAGGAACAATCTTCAAGAATCATCCCTGCAGAGCTATTCTGTGGATGAAGATTTGGAGGTGGTCAAGACTGAATTGGGAGTTGTAAGAGGAAGTGTGTTCAAAAGAGAAGTTAATGAAAGTTATTTGGGATTTGGGATGTGGGAAGTTTGCAATTCAATTTCCAATTATATTATTTCATGGCCTGCTACACTGGGAAATAAGGGAAGTGATGTTGTGTTCCCCCTCTCTTTGAAAGTTTTGTTGAGAAAACTGAACAAAGTTCAAGAAAATAAGATTACAGGGAATTCGAAAGAAGCAAAGCAACCTACGTGTCTTCAATGTTCAGTAAGAAGAGCATCTTCTTCAATGGTTTTCATGATGTGGGAATTTCAAGCACATGCACTACATATAAGAGAGATCCTTCTACATGAGAATTTGCATAAGCTTCTCGTACTGGTACAGAGAAAAATTCAAGGTTCCTTGGTCTGGTTATTTCAACAGGTTTTGTCATGTACTCCAGCTCTCATGGTTTCTATAATGATATTACTAGCCAATTTTACACTGTATTCAATGGGAAACAATGTTGTTGTGGCTGCCACTCTTGCTGTCGGATCAACCACCACCAACAAGGAAACACAAGCTCTGCGCAAGTTCAAAGAATAAAGACCATCATGGATTAAGCTTTCAAATCAATTTTCTCCTCCTGTACTAGTTAATATTGATATGCCAAACTCATTATGCCAGGATAGCGAGGGAGAGGAATCCATTAGCTGGAGAGGAGTGGATTACCATTTAACATTTATTTTTAAAGGAATCGACGGATTACTATGTTGAATGAACATTTTTTAGAGCACGAATTGCCATGCAGAAAAATCCTCAGCAGAGTTGGCAGTGCAATACAAAGATGCATAGAACTGTGAAGTGTATAGACGTTGGATTTCCTTGTGACTTCAATCACAGCACTTGTAATGGGAAAAATGAGTTATGGTCGAGGCCCAGGATACCCAGATGAATTTGCAAGCACTCGCATAATTGCAGAGAGACAATTCAACAAAGCTACCAAAATTATTAAACGGTGCAACTAAGCAGTTGTTGGGTAAAATAGATTATTGTCATGTATATCTTGACTTCTCAAATCTCAAGGTAAAAATTTCAAATGAGCATCTCAGTGAGGGAAAAATATTGGCATTGTTGGCCGAACCGAAAGCGGGAAGACCATTCTCATTAGTGTTATTTTTCGATTGGTTGAACCGGCAGGAGGTAGAACCCTTACAGTTGGTGTGGATATGACCTCTATTGGGTTTCTTAATTTCAGGCACGCCTGGGGATTATTCCTCAGGAGCCAACTCTTTTTCATGGAAATGTTCGCTTCAACCAAGATCCATTATCTGAGCACTACATTTCACTGAGGCGCGTTATTTGTTACCAGTCAGTAATAGCTACAGAAGCCATATCGAGAGCAAGGATTGGTGGAGTACTCGTTTCGCAATTTAAAAACGGTGGTGAAAGAGGCTACCTGAATTTTTTCCCGACGATAATGGTGGACCTCTTGTGGCAAATTGTGCGAATCAGAGACCTGACCTAGTTGGTGGCGCGCTGGCTCATGCGGGCGTTACGGGCATGCTGAATTTTTGGCAACACATGAACTACTAATTATGGTTCTTGCAGAGAATCGAAGAGATGACACTGAGAGGACTGACGATACTGTCAAGGGCCGTTTGAACACGTTTCTCTCAATAATTGATTGCCTCTGGCTATACAGAGAATCGAAACGATGCAAAGTCGGGTGGATCAAATGATCATCTGGACGCAGGAGTTGTATTTGTATTGGAATCTAAATGGAATTGGAATTGGTAACTATGTCCATAGTATCGCAGACCCTGTTGCGTTTTCCATTCGCATTTACAGCATTGGAATCGTTTGCGGGCATTGTGTGTCTCATAGTTGGATCCACCTTTTGGCATCGCCAAAGAAAATCTTCAAACATATTCGACACCAGAGGCAGCTGGAGAGGCTCTCTCAAGGGGCCCAAATAACGGAGCAGCTCTACTATGTATACAATATGATCTGCATAAAGGTCCTGAAGATGAATTTGATGCCTTATATTCTTAATTTCCGGCTCACCTTCCATCATTTTTGCATTCATCCCGGGGGTCAAACTGTGATCAGCGGCGTCGGGAAAAGCCTACAACTAACTGATTATGACTTGGAGCCTTCTCACATGTCCCTCTATCGGTCCGAGAACACCTCTACTAGCAGGATCTGGTATGAAGTGGCTTACATGGAAGCTAAGCGATGATTTAAGGCTGGTAGATAGCTCTGGGTTCAAGATTCAAGTGTAACAGCACTGTCTGGAAAGTGATGAGAGAAATTCATCCATTGGAGAGTACTGTTTGGAATGACCACATCCACAGGTATCTTTGTAATACTCGTAAAGATTACATCGATGATTACTGTAACAAATGGATTGATCGATTACAAGCATGAATCCATGAAAGTTAAGATCATCGGAGGATTAAGAAATAGTTGACAACACAACTATCTTTGCGTTCCGTCTAAAATTTAAATCACACGAGGAGATTAAGAAACAGTCATGGTACGCAGGATTGGCCCTGGGACATGTGAGTTTATCGTACTATGTTATGTGCCTTTTGTACTGGTATGGAGAAAAACTTATGCGTCGTGGAGTTGTCGATTTCAGTGTTTTTTGGTTGAGCTACTTTATTTTTATTAGAATGGGTCGAATGATAGCAGATGCAGGCGAGGCACAGGAAAATGCAGATGCATATAAACTCAAGTTGGAGAACTTCAGAGGATTCATGATATGAGACACTGAACAATCATCATTAGGAATTCGAAGGAGAGGTTCCCCCAAACGGCTAAACACCTAGCAATCGCATAGTCTGGAGAAGACAAATCGTTTTATATCCCCCAGAACACAAAGACATGGTTTTTTAGATGTTTCTTTTAAATAATTGTTGTATGTAACAGAACAAAGTGGGGACAGCCCGGGAGCCTTTTTAGAGGCTGGGTTTTGTAATGTATTTTTTCAGCAAATATAGAACAAAATGCTAAGAGATTCTATACTTTGTCACTGTCTAATTCCATTTTCTTCCTGTATTATTGTTTCTGAAGTTTTCATCACTGCTTTTTCTGCCTTATGTTCATTATTTCAACTTGTAATGGTTATAATTCAGTACAGCCTCTGTTGTAGCTATTTGAAGCATCATTTAATGTGCAGTTTTCCCTCTGTGTTGCCGTGAGTAGAACAAGACCCGTGCCTTAATATTTTTGCCTCATTTACAAGTTTTATTTGTTCACAACCTTTCCTCTGTCTTTCTATGAGTGAGACAAGACCTGTGTTCAGATATTTGAAGTATTGGTGTTATTTATTCTATTGAGAGGAAGACCAGATACCTGGATTTTTCTTTCAGTTTTGTTCATCCCCTATCGTCTATCCATCCTTATGATTTTAATATGAATTAGAAAAACGAGGTCATGCCTTTTCGTTTCTGATCTATAAATGAGTGGAATGATTATTTTCGACCTAGTTCTAGAAGCCTCCTATGACTGACCAATCAACAAGATTTATCTCTTTTAAAAATGTGCTAAGGCTTGGCTCTTTTACAGCCTCGAGTGAACTCTTGAGACAACATTTTCTGGTGCCATTGCTAGGGATGGAGGATGAAGTTATCTTCCCTGGGATATGACAAAGTTCAGATCTATCTCTTGATGGTGAACAAGGGATAGGCATTCAATTGGCTGTGATCATTCACCTGGAGACTCCTTGGTTTGTAGACTCTACATGATTTTGTTGGCGACTCCACTAGTCTCAAATGTCGAACTCATTCGCTGCTCGAATTGCTGCAAGGTTTACCCCTCTGGAATTTACAAATGTTTATGGCTTTCCAAACACTGTTCCAGACATTAAAATTTGGGAAGATGTCCTTCCTAAATTTGGAGAAGATGAGGACGACAATCCTGGTCAACATTTGCTTGAATTCCACAAGATCATGGAAGAATTAAATGTACATCATGAAGATGTCCTCATGAAATTGTTTATGTTTTCATTGGAAAAAGATGCTAGACTCTGGTATAAATCTTTACCCCATTCCARTATTCCTTCATTGAAATGTTTTCACACACTTTTTCATCAACATTGTAAGAGGATATATTCTGCTGAAATCCTTTTTGAAGATTGTTGTGATACAAGTCCTCTTGAGGAGGAGGAAGAAAAAATAGAAATTTCTCAAGTTGATGAAGATTACCAGTATGATGAAGAGTTGGCTCATAAATATGTTGGATCTTGTGAACTTACTCAAGAAGAAGATATTCAGCATCACGGTCAACCTACAAAGGAGATAGAAAAGAATGATTGTTGTTTTATTCAGAAAGTACAGAGACCACCTTTTCCTTTAAGTAGGGAAGAGAAGGGTATGCCCCTGCACAACTCTGTTGCAGCCCCTACTCACACAGATTTACAGTGTCAACTTTCTTCTAGCTCTGAAAATGTAAATCTATTTTTAAATGGTGACAGTCATCTATTCCATGGAACTTTACAACAAGTTAGTGAACCTGTTTATGACGATTTCCTGGCAGAAGATCAGATTTTAGACTCTGCTTTGTTTCATGAAAAAGATATGGCTTCCATGTTCAATAATCCTGAGCATCATAAATCAGAACATAGAGTAGTTCTGGGTGTTTTAAAACCTCAGGACGATATATTTTTCCAAGACCCTTTTGCTGATCTTTTGGATTCATTTAATGGAGGAATATGCTATGTCATGAACGTTTGGTCACAAGAATTGATGAAAGGTTTGCAAATCCATGATCACCAACAGGTCAGATGGGGATTGTCAGTTTCCTTTTTCAACCTGCTCGAAGAAAATGTGAGAAAGTTTCAAATAAGTAGGCAATTATTGGATTGGCTTCATTGGCATTTTTGTATCATTTGACTCTTGAAATATTTTAGTAGTTAGAGTAGGTGATGTATATAAATAAGCTTGACTTCAAGCATTAGATTACATCGATGGTTTTCAATATGTTTTCAGTTCAGTTTTTGAATCTAGTATGGTTGTTATAAAGCATTACGAATCCATAGCACAATGGATGAGTAAGCAGTTTTTTGTTCCGCAAAGATGCAAGTAAAGTGACAGCGTTCAAGATTTGATAAGGATGATTTTGTAAGGCTTCCCAATGGATATAGGCACCTAGTCTACTGTTCTTGGCACTTTATGAGAAAGTACCATCCCTAGTTGGAGTCAATGTTGTAACAGATATTAAAATCGACTGTGTTGCCCAAGCGATCATTTGACAAAGTTGTGGCACCTTCCTTCCTTGAGTTAGAATTGGCAAACTTGGTGACAATCTATGGTGAATTTTGTGAGCTTGGTTATCGGCTGAATGGAAGCCACCTGTCTATGACAGTGCAGGTAGTAAAATATTCATCATGCAATATCAAACTCAACTTTAAAGTACATTTGGAGAGGATCATAATTGTTCTTTATCGTTCGGGTTAGCTTATAAACAACTTCTCTGCTCTTCTTTTCATTCTTGTGTGTTAAATTTGTATTGTCAATCATTTCGTGGAAGTTGAAATCATGATGTGTGCAATATAATTTCTGTGCCTTTGTTGCTACACATGTGATGACGATCCTAAGTTTCTGTTGGAGAAGGATTATGAGATTGGGGAGGCGATTGGGCAAGGTCTATTGGGAGTAGCGCATGTAATGCTCTAATTTAATTATAACAACCATTAATTTAGAACAGAACAGTAAATTTAAAATTCACTCAAAATTCACTTAATCTAGCACATTCAATCCAATATTTTAATAAATAAAATTTACTAACAATTTACATACCTCACTCTGATGCTATCCGCCACTTGATGCGATCCGCCGCTTGAACCTGATGCTGCTCCTTAGGACACCCCAAAACCAGCCACCCTACCGACTAGTACGCCTAGCCCTAGGACATCAATGGATGTCCTAGCCCTCCGAGCCCAAAACCTCTTCAGCCCCCCCGGTGCACTGTAA
>SNQJ01S0111954.1:20818-35807 GCA_010110895.2 Picea sitchensis | reverse complement strand
AGAAGCAATTTTGTCTGAAGAGTTGACTCCCACGATATCGTGTAATGCATTGGATGGAATTAGCACTCCTCAAACCCTCAAGATCGAAGGGTACATCAAAAATAAAAAGGTAATAGTCCTAATTGATTCTGGCAGTACTCATAATTTCATTCACTATAAATTAGCCAAATCTCTCAATTTCTTTGTATATCCAGCGCCAGAGTTTCAAGTAATGATTTCAGATGGAGGAACTATCAATTTCTCAGGAAAATGAAATAAGATCAATCTTACTATGGGGGAATATGTAATGAATAGTCCAATGATTTCTATACCCATGGGCGGTGTAGATGTTTTACTAGGAATCCAATGGTTACAATCATTAGGAACAATGGCTTTTAATTTTCCAGAACTTTTCATGAAATTTTCATTGGAAGGAAAATAAATTAAGTTAAGAGGTATCACAGGGAAACCTGACAAGGTGATAAGCTCTAATGGCATGAAAACATTATTGAAAAAGGGGCATCAAGGCTTTATTGCACAACTATGCTCACTAGATGTTCAAACATCTAAGCCATCTATTCCTCAAGATATCCAAAGGATCATTGATAATTCAGGAAATGCAATAAGATCAATCTTACTTCATGGGGAATATGTAATGAATAGTCCGATTTTATATTATACCCATGGGTGGTGTTGATGTTGTACTAGGAATCCAATGGCACAATCATTAGGAACAATGGCTTTTAATTTTCAAGAACTTTTCAAGAAATTTCTCATTGGAAGGAAAAATTGAGTTAAGAGGTATCACAGGGAAACCTGGTGTAAGGATGCTAAGCTCTAATGGTATACAATTATTGAAAAGGGCATCAATGCAAGTTGGCTGTACAACCATGCTTACTAGATGTTCAAACATCTAAGCCATTTTTTTCCTCTGATCTCCAAGGGATCATTGATGGGCATTCCAGCATTTGAAGATATTCCCAAAGGTCTTTCACCCATAAGACTTATTAAATCAGGTGTATACATCATCAGATCTCTCTTGATCCACCTAGATCTAGAATAAAATACCTAGAACACATGCTTTCCTTAAGTTTTAAATGTTGATTTTACTAACTAAAGAGGGATATATGACATACCATTTAAATGTTGCTTCCTCTCACCATCTCCATCCTAATTGCCCAACGGCATGCTAAATGATAATCCGCAGTAACGCAAACCAACCAAAGTGATAGTAATAGCATTAAACCTAATATAAACCTATGTATGTGATCAAGGAATCATACAATAAAAACACAAACAAGCTTTATAGAAAAGAATCATAATACTGTATCATTAAATGTGAAAGTAGATTAACCATGGCCTTGATGTCAAGGTCCCTTCCAACCTGGGTCTCCTTCAAGCCCCCCCACACACTTCACCTCCAAGAATTCTGAGAGCAGATCCTGATATCACTCACACCCATATCTCTGACAAAGGCAAAACTCAAAGACACCCAACCAAGCTAATAATTCCAAGCCAAATCCAACTAAAACCCTCATCAAAGCTAACTTTCTCCATGAAAACTCCTCTCCCTTTATAAGTTCAAGAGGATAAGGTGAGGATGTTAGATGATCCCATCAAATCATGAAAGTGAGTAAGATCCAAACCATTCAGATGCCAATTTCACCATGGAAGTTTCTCCCTAGGAAGATTCGAGAAAAACACTCATTTTTCCTATCGCGGTAGTTATCCTCACACCCCCATAGGAGAAGACTCAGAACCCCTTGTGACCTAATCTGATGTTCTAGAACAGCTAATTTCTCTCACCCTAGCTATAATGCAACCTTCAAACTCCCTTTTTTATAGGGTTTTTACAAAGGAAAATGAAACTTCTTTTCTCGTGAAAGTTCTTTCTCCCTTCCTTCTTTCAAGAACTCCGTGTCATCACCCTTTGAAGACTACATATAGGTTTACATCATTAATTCTCATAGGGATGACGAAAATAATGTACCGTGAACGCTCCCCTAAAGTATGAAGTTAGAACAGAGGATAGTTGAAATACTTTGTCGAAAGTGTGTGTAGAGAATAAGGAACAAATTTCATTTGGTTCCCCGCCAACAAACAAGGAAATGCAGGACAATAATATATCATCACCGAGGTAGAAATTCCCATAATACTCACATATAATATGGAAATGACGATGACAATGTTGATATGCTAAGATCCATGTCATAAGACAGTCATGGCCACTAAACATACATTGTGGATCCAATCATCATGATTCAACCAACATAGCCACCAAAGATACACCATGGATCCATGCTATTATGACTCAACTCTGAACATAGCCAAGGAGACATACAATGTGATCTATGCAACAAAGAGTAAACTGAATATATCTTATGCAACCAGACTTAGAAAAGATCTGTGGTCTCATCTCACCAATTGATAGTAATGTAATCTAATCAGCGAATATATAAAATAAGTCGAATATGGTAGAAACCATTTGATTAATGGCCACAATGAATATCAAGTATCATGCAGGGAAATCACCATTAATTTCAATGACTCAAGGTACTTTAGTACAATCCAATGAATGAAAATAAATGATTTGAAGTCGAACACTCTATGAAATCTCTCGATCAAGTCAATAATGAAACCCATCATCGAAGTTTTCTAGGAAACCTACCATTGAGGCATGCAAGTTCCAAGGTACCAATTAGTTTCTAAGTCTAATTCATGGGTAATGAGTTGAAGCTCCACGTAAAAGACTCGTCACAGGAGGGTTTTAATGTATCCCACATCAATGAAAAGAAACAAGTAACAATATTTGAATTATATCAAAGTAACAAATGATTCAAGACTAACTCAGGGATGGCCGATGCAATAGAAAGCTTAAAGACTACAGAAATGAAGCTTCCATTACACAGAAGGCTCTCCGGGTTGAATTTCTCTTTGAACATATTGAGGACATAACAACTGTCTTGGAAACACTAAATCAACAACAAGGACTGCACTAATTTGTAATCTTATAGGATTATTATTAGGAGACAAGTGGATTTTCCAAACCTATACACAAAGAAAGCGTAGGGTGTCATGTTCAAAAAGTGACTCTTCCATGGAATATGTCTTCAGGGATACTCTTCTCCCCACCCCCACCACTTCAAGAAAATTCTTTATTTTTTACGCAGTTTGAGGAGGATAACATATGCTTGTAATGTAAGCTCATCCTTTGACCTAGTCCCTCAAGTATGTTTAACGAACCCTAGGAGGTCTTCGGTCCCATCTAAGTCTCTTTCGATGTTTATTTAACAAGTCCAAAGAAAGAAAACTCATGGTTTTTCATGTTTGAGTCCTAAAACACTTAAAGAAAAATCAGTCCCATATGGGCCTTTCTAATGTTTGTTTTATGAGTCCAAAGAAAGAAAACTTCAAGGTTTTTCATGTTTATAAAGTCTAAAACACTTAAAGAGAGAACTCTCTCAGTTCCCTTTTCAAATTAGTCTGATGAGACGGCAAAAGAGATAAAATATCACTCAACAAACGCTTTCTTCAAATACTTTTAACGTTTGAAAATAACAAGGTCACCCACAATATTTCTCATGTTTAGAGAGTCCGAAGAGCTTAAAGGAACTCCAAAGAGTTCCTTTTCAGATAACCTTTACGCAGTCCAAAAGCTATAAAATTTAACTCAGCTTACATTCTCATTGATTTAGAGCACGAGAAAGAACAAATACAAATAGGTTACCAAGCTTAGTATTTATTATTTTTCATTCTCATAAATACATGAGAAAGAAAAAAAGACTAAGATCGGGATTGTTTTTATTTTTACGCGTTTTAAAACAAAAATGAAACTACATACACAATCAGTTTCTATTTTTTACGCAAGCTTCTGAACTGCAGGGAAACTATGCTTGAGGTAAGTGGTTTCATTTTTGGTTTCATTTTTACACAAGTTCGAACCATAGAAAACTATGCTATACTCCAACGATAACAGGCTGTGGATGGTTGGTACTTATGCCCCAACTTAAGAAGTTAGCAGTTTAACTTCAACATGAATTCCAAAAGATATAAGCATTTCCCCCTAAGCTTCAATTTCGTCCAACTGCAAAGGTGAAAAAAATGAAGCTTCAAATACTAAAAAAACACTTGACTCAAACATAGAGGGGGGAAACTATTTCATTTTTAATGAGCTTCCCAGATCAAACAAGAAACGCGTCAGAACTCCTGGCTCCATTTTTAACGAGGGCTAACACAAAGACTAAAAAACTATCCCTCATAAGGGTTTCATTTTTAATCCAGCCTGAAAACTAGAAAACCATGTTCAAGTTTGGTTTCATTTTAACGAAGCTTGAATTCAAAATCATGCTCGACACTTCCTCGTTTTCATTTTAAACTAGGCTAATCTCGCAGGACAAAACCATCTCTCTGGGTGGTTTTCATTTTTGAATGAGATTGAAATTAGAAAACCATGCCCAAAGACCTCTATTTCATTTTTAACTTAGGTTGCCCTCAGACTCAAAAACTATCCATGAACTGGCTTCTACTTTTTAATGATATTGAAATCGAAAAACCATGCTCAAAGATCTTGATCATGGCTTCCAGAGGACAATGTTTTGTAAGGACACCATGTCAAGGGAAAACCTCTACTACCCATCTCTGTGAGATCTTTATTTGATGGAGGAACAGCGTCGAGGGTACTCCATTGTGGTGTGAGATCGTGCCCAATAGCCCTACCTAAGAGATCACCATGTCAACACCACCTGATCTAAATCATCTGGTTGAAGTCATAGAAACGCCACATAATTGACTGTATGGGCGATACCACACCGTATATTATTAGAACCATTCAAGAGGCAATCCAGAAGTGCAACAATGAATGAAAGTTGATCAACAAATACAACCCATCCACTGTGGAGGGAAAGATATCACCTAAAAAGAGTAGACATAATATTCGCAGTATAGACATAATCTCAGCCTCTTAAGGAGTAAGTACAACCAAGGTCTTGGATCACCATGACGCTAATAAAGACAATCTTCCCTCCAAAAGTTACAAGAAACCGAGGAAGAGTCCCTAAAGGTTGATTGGTTCTTATGTTAAAAAGACAAATGTGATTATGTGTAACCGGCCATATGGAGGATAACCCAAATCTCTTGCCAAGCAATAGAGGACAAAATACTAACTCCATTTAACTCCTTCATCTATTAGTGTCCGAGGAACGTCCCGACCACAAAAAATGAATTGTAATCTGGAAAGGAACATGAGAAGGAAGACGAAGAGTTACCGGCACGCAATTAAAAAGGATGGTTTCGTTACTTGGGGGAGGTTCCACAGGAGAAGGAGGAATACCCACCGCATGGTAGAGTCTATATCAACTTAGAAAACATGGGCACAGTTTACTCTAGCAAGAGAGTAGGATCATCGATGATGAGATCAGATCTAATTATGTGGGTTTCATCTCTCAAGGGGAAACAATGATGGCGGAAAAAGGATCGACCGGGACTGGTTTCGGGCTTCTAATGGGAGGAGTGGATCGACCGAGGATATAGGGATCGGATTGACCATTTTACTAACACTCTAAAGGAGGGAGAGTGGGATCGACCGAAGATGGAATCGGATCAACCAATTTGTTATTTGGTTCAATTAAGGACGTAACTAGATTGACTACATCATCAACCGGATCGAATGGATAGGGGAACCATCGATCATTCCATCAACCATGTGTGGGTTGAGAGAAATCTGGCGTATAAAGGGGCCATGCTGAGGTCAGTAAAAGCCAAATAAGGTAGTCTCTCTGTGGTCTTCAGGCTTCCGCCCAGAGGGCAAAGGTGAGGGATGATGACTCCCTTTGCATAACATGCAACGTGGAAACTCACCATACTTTTCTTATTCCCAACGGTATCTCGACTAGTTGATAGGAGGTCATCAACATGCCAACTGTGAGGTCGCATCACATGGAATGGAAAGGAGATGAATTCATGCTTCTATAACCTTTGGATAGACCTGTGGCAATCCTTAAGAAGATTCAATAAACTCGGGTGAAGGGTACTTGGGCTTCACAGTCATTTGGGTAACTTAGCCATCATCAACACATGATTAACAAGAAACTGCTTGCTTTTCCAAAATGCCTACCACTGGAGGGTTTTGATATTTCTGCCCATTCTTTCTCTTCTTCTATTCTTCCTTCTTATTCAATTGCTGTTAGCTCTGCATCTTCACCGTCAAGAAGATGGAAACCGAGAAGAGCTTGTAAGTGGAAGAAGGTGAATAATATTCATCGGGTGAAGATGGGTGAAGGATCCAACATATGAGGCGATGTTCTTGGGAAAGTGGCCATTTAATTCCAAGCATCGCCTATTCGGGTTTACCTAAGTGGAAAACAACAACACACCGATTAATCCAATTGTGAGACCGGAAGGCTCAAAGTAGCAAGATGAAGAGACTAATGTTTCCATAAGAAGGAAAATAAAAGGTTCCTCATGTGTGGTTCCTTCATTAGTCATTTTCAGGAACTCCGGATTTACTAAAACAAAGATCCAATCTAGAGTCTCATAGGGAAAACAAACAACACACGCTTAGAATCTAGGAAGCAAGCAAACAAAACCTTCTCATTAATGAGCACACTATTGTGATGAAATCCAACGCCGTGAGAACAAAGTAAGAAGGGAATAAGATAGGAAAATTTACGCTGATGATCTCTCTAGGTTCTTTACACCTTGGTGCAAGCTCCCACACATAATCGCCATGGGGTATATTCTCCAAGGATCCCGAGTGAGTTTGGCCACTGTCAATTCCAGGTACCATGAAAAATTACCCCTCCACAATCACCTCATTTAAAAAACCTAGAGAGATAGGCCACAAAGTTCACCACAAACAACAATAAAGCATAGGGGAACAGTCGACAGTCCAATAAGAACGTATGGGCAAGATAACAAATCTGAAATCAACCCAAAAGGCTTCCACTCATCATTGTGAGTATACCTTCAAGAGACCCCATAATATCGCGAATCTCTACACCAAGACCGACAGAGCAGGGTGAGTAACTCTACCAAAATCAATGCGACCTTGTGTTTGAACCTTGTGTTAGAAGGACTTCCTGTGACAAATGTAATAAGTGGGATTTCACTCCCAACACAAAAATTCCCATGTTTGTTTGGAGCTTTGGAAAGCACTCTCACACCCATTCCAAAGCCCTACAACTAATCTTATGTAGGTTTGCTACCAGAATATGTAAAAATGTCTAATCAATTCTTTATAAGCACTTTATTTTAAGAAGGTTGTTATGCAAATGGAAAATGGTGGCGTGAACACATGGTTTTTTGACCTACTCTAAAGTTATGCAAAGATATGAAGATGCACCCTTTCATTCTCTCGAAGGAAAGCTATGCTACGTGTAGGAGAAAACATTTATCATCTCATATACACAATGTCCCAAAATATATTAAACTCATCAATATCAAGATTCCTCAAGAAATGAGAAAAGGTATTGAACACCAATGCATCGCTCATACATGGCCCCCTGCCATGAGGGGGAATTGCATTTTCAGAATTTAAGACCAAAATGCCAAGAACCATGCAATTTCGCCATCAAATGCAAGGATGCCCTAAATCCACAGAGTAAAGAAATTAAATCTTCCATTTCCCAAAAATTTCACCAGCAACAATGAACTTTCTTAAAACAAAAGAAACCCAAACTAAAAGTTTTCTTTGAAAGAGAACTATTAAGAAGAAATATGATATTTCCCTAAAAAATTCTAAAGAAAACACACACTTTGTAATTGAAAGACACTCAAAGCAAGAGACTAATCTTCAAAACCAAACAAAGCAAAGGTGGCTAAAAGAAACTCAAAGGATGTCAAACAGACTATAAATAGATCAATATAGGATCCAAAAGTTCAATCTAGTTGATCAAAGCAAAACTAGGTCATAAAAAGATGACAAGACCCAATCCAAAAGCAAAACAAGTTCACATCCCAGCGAGAGTACAGCATGAGAATTGGGTATTCTTGCAGGCTAGACACTAGTAGGGTGTGAGAAGTTCAAGACTAGATCTGGCACAAGCAGGATGGTTCATCATTGATAGATCCACTGGGCACGCATTAATTCCCTAATGTCATCGGTGGATTGATAGATTGACCAAGTAACGCTATTACCCTTGCACCCCATCCCTTCAAAGTATAGTTGCCACCACATTCAAGGAGACATTCGTTATTACAAAGGTTTCAAGATTATTGTAAGTGACAGATCCCATCTCTTTAATCGGACATTTTGGACGTAATTATTTCTCTTGCTTGGTACTCAATTGGCTCATAGCTCATCCAATCATCCTCAATCTGATGGATAATCCGAGATAGTGAACAAATTTATTGAAGGCTACCTCTCGCTGTTTCTTGTCTCTAATAAACAAACATCATTAATTCGCTCAAATGGTTACCCTTGGCACGGGTATACCATTTCATACCGCAACAAAAATGACACTCATTTATAACTCTATGGATACCACCCTCCTCCATCACTTCCTTTTCCTCTAAAAGAAAATCTAAGGTTCAAGGAAGAGCACATCGAGCATCACAACAACAATTTCTCCAAATATTAAAAGACAACCTCCGACCATGAGCATATACAAAATCACATGAAACAACAAGAAGATGAACATCATAGTGAAATAATTTTGAAGTAGGGGATTGGGTGTTTTTAAGACTACAACCATACAAATATATGTCCCTCATAAGTTAAGAAGTTGATAATAAATTATCACCAAAGTACTATGGCCCTTATATGTTGTTGCAAAATATTGGTACTCATGGCATACAAATTGGTACCATGGTATCACTACTTATACACCCAGCTTCCATGTTTCATGCTTGTTAGGTTATAATGACAAGATCCTGGTTCAAATTATATTTCCATAACTTGACGAGGAAGTAAAAATCATATTGGAGCCTGAAGCCATCACTGACACAAGAATTCGCCAGCTGAGGAATAGATCCATTTCAAAGTATCTCATTAAATGGAGGAAACTACCAGCTGAATATTCCACTTGGGAAGATGAGTCTTTTATACAGAAGCATCCAAAGTTACTCAAGCGTTGTGGAAAAAACTTGTCTCAAGGGGACGGGCATGTTAAGCCCTAAATAGTGGATCATTACCCCTTAATTGGGGCATATTACATTAGTAATGTTATTTTATTTATGTTGAATTTAGTCCATTAATTGTAATTATACCTCCTAGTCTCCTATATATACCAAGGAGACATTTTCATTTGGAATCATCTTGTATTTAGACATTTATGTGGGAATAAGGAGGTTTCCCCCTCGAAGAGTCTTATTATCTAAATTTCTCTCTTTTTCAAGGCATTGAGTACTTATTCTGAGGTTTTTCTATTCTATATTGATATTTGGTTCCTAACAGCCAATCCAAATATATATTAGGAAATAGCTTTACAAAAACTGGCAAATCCCACAAAAATTGGAACCATATCTTGTTGAGTTGTTCCATCCGAGATATCAAAAGTTTCATTTGATCAAAACATTAGGAATCAAAATGTTCATCTTTACTTCCTGAGCAACAACATCGAACAATCAAAATTGAAGCAAAATTCTTCATGAACCATGATGGTATGATGACTGCACTAGCCCTGATGTCTCTCTGTTTAAGCTTGGTTGATAACACAAAATTATGTCAATATAGCCTAAAATTGGATTCTCTTACCTCTTTAAGAAGTTCCTTCTCTTCTTTTCTTTTCCTTTTAAAATCATGTATCTTTTCTTGTTGTTTGGCATTCCACTGTTCAACTAAAGATTTATCTTTCTTCATTTGTTTTTATCATACTCTGCAACTCCTTTACTTTGTCTTTTTCCTTGCTTGCTTTAACTTTAAATTATGGATATTCTTCTATAGGGGCAGGTAAATTCAGATCTATAGCAACTTGAGCTTTTCTTAATTTAATCACATATTTTGAAGATAGTTCAGAACTAAGATTTTCATCTGCAGTGCTATCAAAATCTCTGGTTTCTGGAAGGTCTTGCATCTGGTGTGGTTTTTCAAAAATATCATCTCTGTTATCATAAACTGCATCTGTACCTGCAAACACAGATTCAAATATTGAAGCTGATTTTGTGGTTGCTCTGGTCATGGGTCTTCTGGAGTACTGTGAAATATGCTTTCCCTTTTCTTGATTCTTCCAAAAATCCTCAGATTCTTTCTCAGTTCTGTGTAAATAAGATGCCACTACCTATTTTTTGATCCCCTTCTTAGAATACTCTGAATTATCTTCTATAATTATACGATTCTCCTTCTTGATGGAAGGATGAAACATTTTTTTTGAATTCAATCTAAATTTATTGGCAGCTCTGGTGGAATTCCTCCTAGGGCATTTAGGTACAAGTCTTTTCTTTTTGCTCTAAATTTTACCCTTTGCATTCTTCTTACCTATATATTTTTGTTTCTGTTTGGCTGGAGTTTGAACTAGGCTTGTAGTGTAATCCTTGTATTCATCAATTTCCCTCTTTATAACTGGATCAGGATAGATGTCAGTGTCTTCATTCATTTTAGGCTTCTTACCTCGACTAGTGGTACCTTTCTCATGGTCTTCACCTACAGGAAACTCCCCAATAGTTTGTTGAGTTTGCAATTTTCTCTTGCTAGCCCAAGTTACCCTAGATGCAGATGACTCTTCTTTTATTAAGACTTTGGTGGCTTGAGGAGTCTGCTTTTGTTTGGCTGATTTTTTCCCCTTGACATTTTTGGATTTAGTTGACTGTAAATCTGGTTTTAAAGGCTGGATTAACCAATCCCAAGATCTCTAGACTTCATTTAAGTAGGAGACTACTAATGTTCTAATTAAACCCTAATGAAAAAGACTATTTTTAGTTGTATCAAGATGGGATTGGACCCTCTTAGACATCTTGGATAAACATTTTAACATAAAATAGGGTAAGTTAAGAGGATAATCACCATTTATATGAATCAACATTCTTATATGATAGAGATAAACCAAGGAAAACCTTCCTTCACATGTAATGGACATGTAGATAATTAGCAAGGCAATGTGTCATTCTTTCCTTACCCAACTATGTGGTATACCCTTGCTCTAGTTAGGGTTTTTCTTCTCTAGAATTAGAAACTGATTTACAAATTCCATGACCACATTCTCCTTCTTCCACCATCTTTCTCCATACACTAGTAATATACAAGCTTTAGCAATAGAATGTTTTGTCACATGCATCATAAGTTTTCCAACCACAGATTCGAAGCCATCAAAATTCTGTGCAAACACCATCGAGATCTATTCATCGTGCCCTTGGAACATTGAGAAAAAAGTCGAACCAACTGGCATCTTTGAATTTTTGTTCCATTTGAGGGAATTATTTAAGCAATTATGTGCCTTCTTGTTCTAGTATGATTATCTGACCACTCTTTTTGGGTGCCATACTGTTGATATGATCCTGTAGACAATTCTGAGAAGATTGATGGTTAAATCCTCAATTCTTGAGAGTTGTTTAAAGCCATAAATTATTTCTTGGTTTACAATCCCTACATAAAATGACAAACCTACTAAAATAGGAAGGTGGTGATTTCATCCATGATGATCGGATGTGTTGAATTGATGTAGGTATGGCGAGTACAGCTCAATCCTTTGTATAATTTTGTTATCATAAAAATAGCAACCCGAAATAGATCATAAAGAAGTAGAAAGATATTCTAATCATGATTTGAAAAGGTTAGGAAACGATCTGGGCAGGGTGGCACATGCAAAACCATGATTATTCTTGGTGCTACAGGAATAACGCTATTCTTGTAGCGCCTTTTATGACTTGGCAAAATTTGAAAATTCAAATAATGAAACGACAAGTGATGTGACACAAATTATTATTCCAAATACTAATCTTTAAAAACCTCAAAAATCATTTAAAAAGTGCAATAAAAATTGAAAAATAATCTTCCAAGCCAAGAGATAAAAACAGATTTTTTGACAGAAAATCATGAAAAATGAGAGGACAGGAACTAGGGACACTCGCTTAATCAAAAACAAGGTTAGAGACTAACAAGAGGAATCAAATATGGTTTATTTATTATTTATTTATTAACATTTGTTGATTTATTTTTCATTGTTATGAAATTGGTTTTGTTATATTGAGTAGAAACAAGAATATCACAGAAATTACCAACTAAACAAAGAATATAGAGAATAACACACCAAAATGATACCTTTATTGAAACAGGAGAAATGTTCACTTGTCTCTTTGAGGGGCAACCTCTAGCAGAGCGGATCTCTATTACAATAATTCTCCAAATAAAAAATTATCATGCCTTCTACTCTTTTTTATACTAATTCTCTATTCTAAAGAACATTCTAGAGGAAGATCCTTCTAGAAGCGGAAACTTCTATTAGATATTCTTGCATTGACTTGTTCACATTTATTATATAGACCTTATTAACTAATGTCGGCCTTTATTACATGGAAATATATTATTCTACCTACATGAGGGGTTAGGGAGGTTAGGTCCCTAACATGCCCTCCCCCTTAAAGAACAATCTTGTCCTCAAGGCTTGAGATGAGGAAATTGTTGCAAAATGGTGGTTTTCTCCCAGGTGGCATCTTCTGGAGTTGTATCTTTCTACTGCACTAACAATTCCTTGATGTTGCACTAACATAGATGACGCTCATGTTGGTCCAAGACTGCTTGTGGTTGCAACCAAATGGAACCTTCTCCATCCAACTCAGGGAGACTAGTTTGAGTTTGGCATTTATTTCCAATCACCTTCTTTAAGAATGAGACATAAAAAATAGGATGGAGCTTTGAATTATTGGGAAAATCTAATTTGTAGGTCACATGCCCCAATCGATTAAGAATTGTAAGGACCATAAAATTTGGGAGCAAGTTTATGATAATGGTTAGCTTTGAGTGAATTCTACTTATAAGGTTTCATACGAAGAAACACCTAGTCCCCTTCAGCAAATTGTCATTTGGAATGACCTTGATATGCTTGTTGCTTCATGTTATTCTGATTCATGGCCAAATTTTATTTGAGGGTATGGAGAATGGCCTCTTGGACTATAAAATTTTTGTCAACCTCCTCAATCTTTGAGATACCTAGCATGTATGAGAGAACCAACGATGGATTTTGTCTGTATACTGCTTCAAAAGGAGTCATGCAAGTGGTTGTATGGTAAGAGGTGTTGTACCACCATTCAACTAGGGGTAACCACTGAGCCCATTGAGTTTGTTTGTCAAATGAAAATCACCTCAAATATGTTTCCAAACACTTCCTGACAACTTCAGTTTGGTCGTCAGTATGGGGATGATAGGTGGTGTTGATATGCAATTGAGTTCCCTGGAGCCTGAACAATTCTTGAAAAAAATTGTTCGTGAAAGTGGGATCTTTGTTAGAGACAATACAATGAGGCATGCCATGAATCTTGAATATATTATCCATTAAAATTTGAACCACTGTGGATGTGGTGAATGGTGTTTAAGAGCACATAAATGAGAATATTTGGAAAGACAATCAACCACCACCATGATGACTGACTTATTGCTCGATTTAGGTAAGACAACAATGAAATCCATAGAAATATCCTGCCAAATAAATTGTGGAATCAGAAACGGTTGTAAGGTACCCGGGGCTTTGACTGTTTCTGCCTTATTGCATTGGCAAACATTACATTCAACCACAAAGGTGAGGATTTATTGTTTCATACGGTGCTTTCTGAGCTTCATGCCCTCACTGGATTCTCTGCTTCAAAATGTGGATTCCATGGTTTTTTTTGACTCCTGCGGAGTAACTATACTCTGATCTAAATAATACTGGCGAAATGCCCAAATTATTAACATGAAGAAATGTATAGTAATTTCACAACCAAAATGTAGGAGGCATGGTTGCACGGCAACAGATCTTTCATGTTTTGTTTCCGTCCTAGGGGTTAGGGTGTTCAGGGTTCCTACAGAAAATGATTTTCCCTATTCTATATCTCTCTGATATACGTGTGGGGTCAAACAATAGTATTCAACCCAATATATAATGGCACCAACTAAGGAAGCTAGACCATACCCTTAGTCGTACTACCCAATTACCCAGGTACTAGAGAGTATATTCCTGAGTGTTGTTCTCGATGGAAGTATAGTAGTCAGGTGGATGATCAATTAATCTATAGTGGGGTTTAGGATACCTAGGTCAGTCTGTATACATGTGTTGTTTAATGTTTTACCACTCAAAGGGGTACTTGTAGGGGTTACAAGGGTGTCCAACAATGTGGTCTTAAAAACCTCTTGTATTTCCTACATGTATGCTTCCCCGACTATGTATTTATACGTTGAACTACATATCATTGTAGTTTAAAGATGTTGAAACATGTCTCTACCCTGGAAAAAAAAAATTAACCCACAATTCTTACCCAACAAAGTGCTTTGATACCACTTGTTATGCACCTGGTTATGTTATATTGAGAAGAAACAAGCATATCACAGAAATTACCAATGGAACAACATAATATAGAGAATATCACACCAAAATGACACCTTTATTGAAGCGAGAGCAATGTTCACTTGCCTCTCCGAGGGGGCAACCTCCAACAAAGGAGAGCTCTATTATAATAATTCTTGATACAAAGAATCCTCATGCCTCCTACTCTTATTTGTACTAATTATCTCTTCTAAAGAACATTCTATATGAATATCTTTCTAGAAGAGGAAGCTTCTATTAGGTCTTCTTACATTGACTTGTTCACATTATTAAATAGGTATTATTAACTAATGTTGGCCTTTATTACATGGAATTATATTATTTCACCTAAGTGAGGAGTTAGAGAGGTGAGGTCTCTAAAATTTATTTATTGTTTACTTAGCATAGAATATCACACTAGCTCATTGGAATTTCTATATTCCCATAAACATCAACATTAACCCAGAAGAGCTAAACTTTGTTTAACTATTATTTACTTTGCATAGAATATCAAGTTAGAGCATTGGAATTTATATATTCATATAAACTTTAGTGTTAACTCAGAAGACTCATTTTTTTTTTTT
>SNQJ01S0111954.1:7097-20762 GCA_010110895.2 Picea sitchensis | reverse complement strand
AATTTGGTAAAAAAAATATTTCAGTATATATCATGTAAGATTTCACTACTATTTTACAATACATTGTTTTGATAATATAGGTTACAGTCACATAACTTAACATATTTATTATTATGAATGTGATTTTTTTTTAATTGTAGAAAAATTTGCAGTTAAAATTTAGAAAAGATGGAAAATTGAGAAGGTAAAATTAGCCTATAACAACTTACAAAAATTAGACAATGGTATATTTGTTCAAAACTTTAAATGAAAATTACAAAAAACAAATCGTCATCAAATTTGTTCAAAACTTTAAATGACAAGTATAAAAAACAAACAATCATCATCAAATTTTCATTTGACTAAAAAAAGATATTTGAAATTCCACACATGCTCACACTCACTTGACGCCTCCAGTGGAGAAGGAATGTGAAACTAACTTCCAAATGTAGACTAATGTTAATTTAATAATCAACTCAATGCCTCCACTAGAGAAGGATTAAGGAAGGGTAAACTCACTTCAAAAGGCCAGTCATTGACTTACATATCCACGCCAGGGATGGAGAAGGAACGTGAAACTAACTTATGAATGTAAACTATTGTTAATTTAATAATCAACGACCAACTTGATTCCTCCACTAGAGAAGGAATAATCAACTAACTTAATAAAGTAAATCATTGACTTACATATCACTAACGTGGAAAAAGAACTTTTGAATGTAGACTACTGTTAATTTAATAATCAACCCCCAAGTATCCCCTCCTTTATTTACTGTAATCTATTAAAATCAGAGTGCATTGTTGGAAATCTCATCTACAACCATATGCTTATGCATGGTCACCCATATGTCATTTCTAGTTTACATTACATGTGTCCAATGCATTCACCTTGCATGTATTTATGATAGCGGTTACACCATAAATTTTGGTTTGAGTTAGGAGAAGGAAAGGTAACACGTTTGACAATTCTAGTTCCACCCCATTTTTAAAATCTATCTGAGTGGAAAATTTATAAATGAAAACCAAAACTCAATGGATGACCTTCCTAAAATGGTTTTGGCCATTAAGACATGTGGAGCCATAGGAATCGTTTGTTACTCTCTTGTTCTCCATATTATAATGAATGGTATCTTTATTGGATATCAGAAACGGTAGGGTATTTAATCTACTACAACCTGCATGGCTCTCTTCCTCTACATGCATTCAGGAAACAATGCCCAACACTTAGATCGTTAAGGGCATGACACATGTGTCTTTGTACCACTATCTTCCCACTTGCATTCGACGTTGATCAATTATTGTACGCCAACAATTTTGGTTTGGTGTAGGAACTGACAAACATATTCGGGTCTTTCCATCCAGGGATGGGAGAAATGCACACATGTATAATATATATGATGCACCAACTTCTTGGTCCCTCAATACACCTTCCTTCTATAGTTATTGAGCTACAATTATGGTTATTTTGTGCTCATTGGGTGCTACACATCTTAGCATCTGATCTCTTTATAGATATTCGTCAAGAGTCTCGACTTGTCTCCCTAGTCTTTGGGACGGACATTAGAGTGGCCCGTTGATGCAACAATTCATCAAAAAAGGTGAGTCTTTTTAATGTTCAAGAAAACACACTTATAGGTTCTAAATGAAACGACGAGCCACACACATTGACAAGGAAATGGCTGCAAGTTCGACCAAGTTTGGTTGATATATGTGTGTGTATTAAATTTACAATTATTCCCCAAACCCTACTATAAAATGCGCTTAATGGGGTAGCAAGCTAAGAGGGATTGATTGTGGGGAAAACTCCACAATTAAGCACATTTGAGCCAAAAGCGTCTTGGGATGGGTGACCACTTGGGAAGTCCTGGTTACCGGGTGCAAGCCCCAAAAGTGATGATTGATGCAATGTGATTCATTTCACTGGTTTCAATCCCACTTCTTCACCCTTATGAACATCACCTGATGCAATGAGTGTTAAGTGGACTATTGAAATCATGAGAATTATTGGTCAATTGTGACTGATACTCATGGATATGGGTCATAGATTAATCTATGACTTACTCTACCTAGTTAATCCCCAAAAATGATATATAATATGTTTCACTGCGGAAGCCCCTCTATGCTTAAATAATAAGAGTGAAGGGAGCTCTAACTGGATATTACATAAGGAACAATACTTCCTAAGGTTTTTCAAATGGGGTAGTAAGCTAAGTGGGCTTGAATTTCGGGGAAAATCCAAAGTTAAGTGCACTTGAGCCAGAGGCGTATTGGGATGGGTGACCACCTGGGAAGTCCTGGTTACTAGGTCCAATCCTGGGAAGTGATAATTGATGCAATGCAATTCATTTCATTGGTTTCAATCCCACTTCTTCACCCTTATGAGCATCACTCGATGCAATGACTACTAAGTGGACTATTGAAATCATGAGAATTACTGGTCATTTGCGACTAATACTCATGGATATGGGTCATATATTAATGACTTGCTCTACACAATTAATCCCAAAAAATGATATCTAATATGTTGCACTACAGAAGCCCCTCTATCCTGAAACATCTCGAGGGATGACAATATTCATGGTTTCCTATGCCAGAGAGGCCCTGATAAATGAATGGGATGCCCAATGGACTAAGAGAAATGAAGGTGTACATTCCTTGGGTTGGGAAGGTCTAGAGGAAGAGATCTGGAGGAAATTCGGGATAGTTGTGGGATAATTTCCAGTGGGTTGTGGGATTATCTCAGCTGTGAATGGAGAGTGAGAGACTCTCTCCTTTGTGGATTCTTATCCCCAACTTGGGGGTGACTTTCTATTGACATATACAATAGCAAGTCTATGGTTGGGTGGAACGTCCGTCCCAAACAGTTGGTTGCACAATTGTTTAGAAAGACAAGTGTTTTATCTAGTTTCTTTGTTGCATTATGAGTTTTAATTCCCGTGCACTAACTTTGTTTATGATAATTCTTTATATTCTATTGTGATGAATTTATTAGTTGCATCCATGTTTAGTTAGAATGTTGTAGATGCATTTATTTAATTATATCAGAAAATGGATAAATCTGTGTACTTTTCTATAGCTGGTGAGCTACAAGATATGTTAACATAATTTCTTTTTTGTTTTTTTGGGAGTATTCCACACGTAATGAACCTCAGTCAAGCTGAGGAATGTTACAAGACTTCCTCCTCTTGAAAAAAATTATTCTAGGAGACCTAGAAGATTTGATATCAAACTTTAAATGTTTCCCCCTTTTGAATAATTTGTAGTTGCATCTATCAAACTTGTGAAATTTTATTTTCTTCTTATTTCATCCAAAATCATAAGTCTTTGTAAATGAATTGCAGAGGGTTCAGTAAAAAAAAATAATAAATAAATAAAAAACCTAGATTATTGTTTCAGTGGCTTGGATGCTTTGGCCTTTGTGCATGCATCCTTTAAATATTTCTAATTTTATAATGTATTCCAACTAGAGAAAGCTCATCTGGATCTTTTTTTTTTAAATCTTCAAATATTTTCCTGACTAGATCAGGAATGATTCATGGCCATGAAGAGATATAATATATTTTGTATGTATGGCTAGAATGATCACCTGTCTTATATAACAATTCCTACATTATGCATTTGTACTCATTTCTCAAAGAAATATCACAAATCTTTTGAGAGAGAAACATATCAGCATAATGTTTCCCTACATCAGGAACTTCACTATAAAATTCTTTAGCAACTATGTGAATCTAATATTCTAGTGGATTTTCATCAGACAATATTGCATCTTTTTTTTCCTATTCTAATGATGACCATCAGTTTTCTAATTGACTAATAAAACCCCAAGTGAGTCTTATAGTCAATTCTTTATAAGAAACCTGATGTTTTGAAAGTGCTCTCTTTGTTTTACACAATCCTCCTCAAGAATGGAGGGATTTCATGATATCATTAGGAGACTTATAGTTGAAGTCAGAAATTGGACCAGGGTCTCCTATTGAAGTGAGTACATTAGATGCAGGAGTGTCAGATGGATCTATAGGAAAACCTTTAGCCTTCTTAGCCTAATCACCAAATGAATATTCAAAATGAGTACTCATATACTCTGACTGGTGATATCTATAACTATATTTCCATTCTTTTTTTACTATTTTTACATTGGGGATTTGAATTTTTATCTGAGGCCATTTTTCTTTGAGCTTGTTAAAGTAGGTATAGGCTCTTTTCAATTTTCTTTCTTTTCAAGGAATTCAAAATAATCAACTTCCTCATCATTTATTTCTAAATATTTCAATGCAATCTCTTTTCTAGTCTCCTTTTATTTAGCTAAACATGAGATAGGGCCATGCTCAACATCCTTATATTCAAAAGGAGGTGGAGTGAGAGGTAATATATGATTTTTAATATCTAAAAAAACATCTTAAACGTGATCAATTCTGGATACAATAGCTAACAAAATTCATAATTTTTCTTTATGGTATATGATCATCTAGTCCTAGTCATTTTTGTATGGATTTGACTTATATGTTCTTTGAATATCAAAATATCCCTAACCAAATCATCAACATTCTCATGAAGGAAAGAAAATTGATCATTTGTATAATTTAGTTGTTTATCTCATGGGAAGTTGAATCCTTTGTTATTTTCCTGCATGTTAATAATTGCAACTCAGACTTCAACAATTAATTCAAGGATGATATTTATAAAGTCATGTTAAAACAATACTAGTAATAAGAATGTTCTCGAGTCTACAAGTCTGTATGAAGTTCTATAATGTTTGTTCTCCTTTGAGATCTAGATCACTACATGGGCCAAAAGTTTCCATGAAGATTGATAAAAAACTTGACCATGGATATGGAGTAACATTGACATATTCCAAGTGATCCATATTGGACCTCGACACTTGATAAATTTCATAATAGCACACCAATCTTCAAACTTCATAATTGGATCAAGTACCTCAAGAATATTTTGACCAACAAGAGGACATGCATCCATGACATGAATAGTGTTGTAATATGTAATGATGACTTGCATGGTATTGTTGGAATGTATTAATTTGGAAGGTAATAATGTCTACTCTTACGTAAAAGATGTATTCCACGTTCACCATGAAGTAATATAAGAGGTGAAATTACATTTATCCCACATGTATTTTGGGATGTAATTCCTCCATACATCTTGGTATATAATAGAGGGAAGAAAGACCCATGAGTTATATTGAAATGAAGGATCACATAGTGATCATATACATTGGAATGATGTGAATATGGAGTGTGATCTATGGGAGATCATGTGTAAGATTGGATATTTTTAAAGAATAAAGAACACAATACTTTCTCATGGATGTTTCCCCATTTTGGGGTTTTACCATGTAAATACTTGTATTTATCTTTTGTCTCTCTTGGTTCTTTCTCTTTTTGATTTAATATCTATTGATGCATGCATAGGAGTTTAGACCAATTAGATTTATTTATATGTATATGCATATTTATCGGATGTAACATGGTATCAAATCCAGTTACCGATCTCTTTCTCCTTGCACAAATTCTTTTATGATTTTTGTTGCATTAGGTTCAATAGATTTGTTCGTTTGATCCCCCTTCTCTTGTAGAACTATTTTTTAATCCGAACAACCACTTTGTTTTCACCGGATCTGTGCAGATATCACGTAGTGAATATATGTGCTCTAAGGCACTTGTGGAGTGATTCTCTTGTAAGACTAGAGTTTTCCTAAGGAATAGAATCCAAATCCTTCTATAGATGTTTCCCCGTAGTGGATGTTTTACCACGTAAATACTTGTCTCACTATTTTGTCTCTCTTGGTTCTTGATATTTTTTATTTATTGTCTATTGATGCATGCATAAGACTTTAGACCAGTTATATTTATTTATATGTTTATGCATATTTCTAGGATCTAACAAGTAGAAAATATCTTAGATCTATCAAAATATATATAATCATTTACAATATCATTCTTGGAATCTAAAAATTCAAGGATACGATGAATTTTAGTACTTATTTTAATCATGATAACAAATCAAGGCCAACAAAAAACTTCTTTCTTCTTGGTGATTGGATTCACCAACTTATGTTTGAGGAATTAGTTCTTCTTCCTTGTATTTTCCCTTTCCTTCAACTATCACAACTTTGCATAATAATGAACAAATGATACTTTCTTTGGTGAGAAGACACCAATGTTTTTGTCTTTACCAAGTTTGTATTTAATATCAAAATCATAACCATCTAACCAAAGACTCCATCTTAGAATTATGATGTTACCTTGTTTTAAGAGTCTCTGATTTCTGAGCATTCCTATCATATGCTTCAAATCTATTCTCATTAGTGAAGTGAATAGACTTCAAATAAAATCTAACTAAAAATAATTTTCTTTGTGCAAGTATCTATTTATTATTATAAGGGTATATATTATTTGCACCATGAAATGTCCTAGATGCATACATGCATATTTCTTCGATGTTGTTTTGATTTTGAAGTAGATCCCCTCATCATGTAGAATTAGATGCATCTATTTCTAATATATAAGGAAACTATCACTTTGAAGATTTAATTTAGGAGTCTTAACCTTTTTTTTAATTATTTGAACAACCTTTGTCATTTGCACTATCCATTTAGTGTGTTTTTTTTTCTTTCATCTTTTGTACAAACCATAAGCACCTTAGGCTTAGCCTTTATGTAAATATTGAACATATTAGAGAGCACCCAAGAATATCTACAATTTTTTTGTCTTTGATTTTATCAGCAAAACCTATAAGCATCTAAAGTACATGATCTTGAAGCTAAATTTTACCTTCATAGATAATCATTCACAAAAAATCAATCTTTGTTTTCATAATTTCTATCTTTTTTATAGAGAGATCTAAGCCATGCTTGAACACTTTCTAGTAGAACATTTTTAGATGCTCTGCATGTTGTTTCAAATATTTTGAACAAACTAAAATATCATCAATATAAATAATTATGAAATAAAGATCATTGAATATGTCCACCATTCTTTTTTGAAAATCAGAAGGCGCATTCTTCAATCCAAAAGTCATGACTCACAATTGAAATTGTCCCTATGGAACTGTAAGCATTGTCTTAAACTTGTCTTTGGGAGCAATCTCAATTTGTCATAACCCACTTTTAAAATCAAACTTACTAAACATGTCACAATTGTGGATGAATAGAGATTCTTTATTGGGAATAGTATATATGACATGAAGTAAAGCTTTATTCAATTTCTTATAATTAATGACAAGTTTGGTTTTAGCTAATTTTTTCTCCAAGTGCTTGTTGATGTAGAATGCAAGGCTTTCAAAAGGACTCTCACTTTTCTCAATTAGCTTTCTATCAAGCAACTCTTGGATTTATTCCTTGCAAATTTTATGCACTTCATGTGACATAGGAATAGAAAAAGATTTCTAAGGAACACCTTTGAAATTTTCATCATGAGGAAGATCAAAAAAATATTGTTCCCTAGCCAAAAAGGAATTAGGAATATCTAGAGTGTAGTTATCTTTTATTTTCTAAATTGTTGGACCAAACCCTATCTCTGCATAAATATTAGCATTTTTAATAATCTTTTTTTTATCTTGGAGATGTTATCCAAAGATTAGTTTGGCTAATCTACACAAATTACCCCGTGAATGAAAAATGTTGTTGTACAAATTCTTGACCTAATAGTATATTTTCACCAGTGTTGTACTCATAGAGTGTAACTGTGCATTGCAGATTTTTTATCATTATAGGGAAATTTGGAGCATACCTAGAAATTTGTAAGATATCTCCATTAATAGCTTCAACCTTAGAGGAGATAGGTTCTTAGAAATAGCATGAAATGTCTCTTAACTTTACTCATGAAATCATGGCACCGGTATCAATCTATGCTCATGACTCTATCCTTTAAATCCTTTAGTTTTGATATCATTAGAGATTACTACTCTATATGTAATAGCCTTGATTTCATTAATTCCTTCCTCTTTTCTCGGAGGATTTTGGTTTGTGCTTTCTTGAACAAATTGTAACTCTTCATGCTCTTCATCTTCCTCTATTGATGCGTCTTCATAGCCTGTGATTTGTTGTTTTTTCAATAAGAAAGGTTAAGCATGAAGTTCATTTCATTTTAACATTTCACTTAACCATAACCAATAATGTTGCAGCAACCAAGATCACAAGAAGAAACACCATGCACAAGAACACAAAAAGTATCATGGGAAACCCTTCTCAACAAGAGAAGAAAACCCAGCCAAAATCCTTTGCTATATTCTTCAAGAGAAAGACCTTTAGCACTAATAAAACCTAGCACACAATAGGGTGCTCAAACCCTAGAAGACTAGCACCCAAGAGAGGTGCACACTTTTCCCAAGAAGGTGTACTTGTTGAAATTTCCAAACTCACATGAAAGATATGATTCCTCAATGGGGAATTTACCTTTAATTATACTAGACTGAACCTGTCAACAGAAGTTTCTATTGGAACAACAGGGCCAACCTCACTAGCTCACAATCTAGTTAATATTAACTAGATTAATTATCCTTTACATTAATTACCAGTCACATTAAGGTGGGGTCGACCTGTACCCTTTACATTACAATTAGGGTTATAGGCAGGTTTGACTCTTGAACAATATAGCAAGGGATCTTATACACCCACTAGTGCTCATCCACTAGGGGCACATCCATAGGGATGTCCATATCTCTGGCTCACTGCATTACACAAAAGAACCACTTCTTCACTAGTGCTCAACCACTAGGATCACGTTCACTTGTGCTCATCCACAGGCATGTCCACTCAACATATATTTTTTCCCACTGCATTACACAAGAGAGTCATCTGGAGTTTCTCGTCAACTCTTCTGCTCAGAGGAGGCTAATACATCATCTTCTTTTATTTTCATGCGATGATGCACCCAACACTTTGGGATTTCACATGTGCATCTTGTGCTCAGCCACAGGCACATACAACTCTGTAGATCTCCTTTCTCATTGTGTTGCACAGGAGAATCATATGGAGTTCTTCTCAACTCTCTGTAAGGAGGAGGTCATATCTACGTTCCAGCTTTGTCTAAGATAGGAACCACACACCGCTCTCAGGGGCTTTCTCTCAGGTTTGTAAGCTGGAGAATGTCTCACATAGCTGCAATGATCAACATCTCTTAGGTTTGTAAGCTGGAGAATGTCTCACATAGTTGCAATCATTAACACTTCCTCTCAGCTAGGGAGGCATTCTTCATCATGCCAAGTCTCACACATATGTACTTTGAACTTTGTCTTGGTTGTAGTCATCAACACTCCCTCTCAACTAGGGAGGTATTATTCACTAAGTTAATTTGGTGAAGATGTTTTCACTCTGCTCATGTGTAGGAAGGTATTGGTTGTGTACTATTTTCATCTGCATCATATCTCTGATATAATGATGTTTTATCTCAACATGTTTCGATCTATCATGAAACACTTGGTTCTCAAAGAGATTTACACACGACTCTTTCTTATCATCATAGGATCCATCTCGTGGTCATGTAAATCTATCAGAAGCTTGTGAAGCCATATGGATTTTCTCATTTGATGTTATATACTATGCTTCTATGGTACTCAAGGCCACAGAGTTTTGTTTCATGTTGCATCAAGAAATCATGGAAAACTTCACGGTAAGACAACAACCAGATGTGCTCTTCCGGTCCATTGTACTCTTTGTTCAATCTGTATTGGCATATCCTACAAACTCAAATTCACACTGGAGGCATATCTTAGTCCATATCCAATTGTGTCTCATATATATCTCAATATATGCTTTATTGTTATACAGTGAGTCTGTCTCAGCTGACTCATGGATTGACTAGGTACTTTCACTGCATAACATGAATCAGGTCTAGTGTTAACCAGATACATCAATGATCCAATCAGCTATGGATCAATCTTGTTTGAATCATCATCATTCATTTTCTTCAAATCCATCATGGTGGTTTTTCATTCTGTCATACTGAACTTCTTTTAATATTCACATTGTATTTTTTCCTTGTCTTAGGAAAAATCGCATCGGTCCTCTGTCATACTTCTTGTTTTAAGAAGTGGTGCATCATACTCATATCCTTCATCTCAAAATCAGGAGTCAAAGCTTACCTGTATCCAATAACAAGGCTTTCTGACTAAGTCATCAAAATCAGGCTCTCGTCACCAACACTGTAATAATATAGGTTTGGATTAGCAACACTCTTGCTGAAACTCGAACTCATCAAGAATCCATCCATTTGATATAGTTTCCAACTCATGGATGGTAGTATAGATGGAAGTGTATTGGGTTTATTGGATTAAGTTTTTTATCATAGATAACTCCCTTTGTTTGTGAGAAACCTCTGGCTATAGATATCGCTTTGTATTTATCAACACTTCTATCAATTGCATGCTTGATCTTTATAGATCCACTTGGAAGTCATCACAAACTTCCTTTATGGTCTCTGAACAATGTCTTATACATCATTCTTTTAAGATAGACTGGTGTTTTTTTGTTATGGCATCTTGCCATACCTGTTCTCCTGTTGTTTCTTCAATGAAGTGGTTCATGACAGGGGGATAGTTTTTAAAACTTTTTTTCTTTCTCAAGGTGTCCCTTGAGGGACTTATATGTCTCTCTATCTTCTAACATATTTTTTTAGATCATGGGCATGTCTTTTATGCCCCACTGTAATATCTTTGGTTATATCAACCGGTGCAATTAGAATAATGTTTGTCTCCCTCTGAATCGCTAAAGGGGGAGAAGGTATTGTCTCACTGTCAATCTCCATCTGAGATTCTCTGGGTTTGTTTGAATGGGTATCTCTTATTTAAGGACAACATCTCTTATTGTCTCGCATAATAATCAATCAAATATGGTTTGGACTCTCGTACCAGGGATAATGGTCCAAGTCTTTGAGGGCTCCCATACTAGGGATAATATCCTTCATTTATTTAAAAAATGCAATCAACTATAAAATTAGAGATCAATTGATTTACCTAGTTTGTAGTCATGCTTTTAGAGGAAGTATTTCTCCTCTCTCTTATATTCATTCTTTTGAGGTGGATTTGGATCAATGTTGGTGGTAGAAGAAAATTGTCTTCCCTTCTTCTTGGTTGGACAGTTTCTTGCATATTGTCCATATTTGTCACATCTGAAGCACTAAATTTCTGAAACATATTTTCTTTGATAACTTGGATTTGATGAAGACTTTTCATCTTTGAATGTTTGTATGAAATTTCTTTTGAATTTTCCTCCTTTCTTTGTATGAAGTGCAAGAGCATGATTTTCTTTTGAGGAGTCTTCCACTCCTCTATTTCTAAGTCTAATTTCTTCTTGACTACAATTTGTCCATAAACGATCAAAGGTTGGTAGAGCTTCTCTTCCACTGATACTCCGAAGAAAAGGATCCCACTATTTTGGAAGGTTGTTGAGAGTGGTTAAGACAAGTTCTCTATCAAACATGATTTCTCCAATGGTTTCTAGTTGTTCTTTAATTTCTAATATCTTCATAAAGAAAATGGCAACTGTGTCACCTTTCGTCATCTTGGTACTTTGAAGTTGGCTCTTCAAGGTAAGAGCTCCGAGGGTGTTGTCACTTTCAAACATTTCCTTTAATGCTTCATACATATCATAAGTTATCTTCGGGTTGGAAATACGAGGTAAGAGATGATCTCTTACTGAGTAGATGATTAATTTTCTTGCTTTCACATATTCTTCCTTTCTTATCTTCTTCTCTATATTTGTAGTTGTGTCTGGTAAGGTTTTAGTTACCACATCCAAAAAGTCATCTTCTTCAAGGTTGACTTGAAGCCTTGATTTCCAGGAGCTAAATTTGCTTTCTCCATCAAGCCTATATTCTACTAAGGCTCTATTCTTCATTTGTTTAGTTTCTTCAAACTCTCGCCAACTGGATTTTGAAAACCTAATGATTAGGTTGAAATGGTAACCTTGGATTTGGACTTATGACTGCCAACAATAAACTTGATGGTGTCACATAAATGCTTGTTGAATTAAGAAAAAATGTTTCTTCAATATGTTCCAGAAATCTAAGATCAAGATTCTACAGGAAATTTCAGCACCCTAGAAACCCTAGGGCCAAAAACTCAAAATCCTCGAAATTTGATTTTGAAGGTCTCTAGAGGTGCGTTGCGGAGGGTTGTACAACTTGGTCCAATTTTTAGCTCCAACATCCACTTAAAAAGAGGTGAAAGGGTTGACCAAGTGAGGGTTTTACGGATTTATGTAGAAACCCTAAAGGTCGTACAGAACTGCAGAAGGAGGACGGTTTAGCCTTTTGAAATCTTATGCAGGGGTTATTCAAGACCTATGCTCTGATCCCATGTTGATTTTTCAATAAGAAAGGTTAATCATGATTTCATTTTAACATTTCACTTAACCATAACCAATAATTTTGCAGCAACCAAGATCACAAGAAGAAACACCATGCACAAGAACACAAGAAGTATCCAAGGTGTTAAGCCCTAATATTGGCTCATTACCCCTTAATTGGGGCATATTAGATTAGTAATGTTATTTTATTTATGTCGGATTTAGGCCATTAGTTGTAATTTAGATTAGTAATGTTATTTTATTTATGTCGGCTTTAGGCCATTAGTTGTAATTATACCTCCCTAGTCTCTATATACCAAAGGAGACATTTTCATTTGAATCATCTTAATACTTGAACATTTAAGTGGGGCAAGGAGGAGGAGGTTGCCCCTCGAAGAGGCTTATTATCTGAAATTATCTATTTTTCAAGGCGTTAGTATTATTATTACTTTTCTAGAGGTTTTTTCTATGCTATATTGATGTTTGGTTTTCTTAACATATGGTATCGAACTCACAAGGTCTTGGGGTTTTATTACTACATATGAGACACAGTGGAATTTTAGCTATAACTTTTTATACAATGTTTCAGAAGGAGGAACGGATGAACATTTAAGTGGGGTAAAAGGAGGTTGCCCCCTCGAAGAGGCTTATTATCTGAAATTATCTATTTTTCAAGGCGTTGAGTACTTTTCCTGAGGTTTTTCTATGCTATATTGATGTTTGGTTCTTAACATATGGTATCAGAACTCAAGGTCTTGGGGTTTCGCTGCTACATCTGAGACACCGTGGAATTTTAGCTATAACTTTTTTTATACAATGTTTCAGAAGGAACGGATTGGAGGATATTTATAATACGGATCAAGGTATGTTGGGTTCAAAATTCAGCTCCTGAGGCCTTATACTTTCGGAGATACAGCCCGTACAAGATAGGGTTCTGGAATCATCCTAAAATGCGTCATTGTGGAATATTCGCTATAAAACAATTTCTGTAACGTTTCAGACCGTGAACTCTGGAGGAAATTTACATAAATTAGTATTGTATCTGTGGAAAAACGTTCAGCTTCTGGGTCATCTTAAATTTGTAGATACACCCTGTGTAAGATAGGGTATCTGACTAGCCCTCTTGACTAGTCTCAAGAAGTTGTTCCAGGTAAAACAATCATAACTTCTTCCTAGAGTATCCAAATTGCATGGGACTGGTTGCATTGGATCATGAACAGTCTTTAGTATTTTGGGTGCGAGTTTCAGAATTTTATATCAATTATTTTGTGCGGGGCACACTATACAAGTGAGATCTTCTGGAAAGGCCAAAAATCGGCAAGTTGTGGGGAAGTTACCGTAAATTCCACTTGGCACATCCAATTTTGATCAGACCTGTGGCA